>SZWC01009099.1:29241-42707 GCA_023375785.1 Penium margaritaceum
GTTTTATTGTGACACTTGCAAGGGAGCGATGATCATACGAGGAGTGGTAGCAGAGAGTGAAATGAATTTCTATCTGAGCATTGTCTTTCAAAATGGGCCATATGGTAGTTAATAAAAACACATGGTATGGTGTGAACTTTAAGGAATGATTGTTCATACGTCATTTCATATTGAATGTGGTTGAAGCAAACCTAGTAACACGGTATGATGAGGCCTGTATCACTGGAGATGCATCTAGTGGTTTATTGCAATTTGTAATGCTTCATCCAGTTTTTACATACAATGTAGCTTACAATTTATTTCAAAGTGGCCTCCTTCACCCGTACTGTGGCACTTCTCGAGTGGCATGCATGAGACCTCACGATTTTGGTGGTGGTATGTCCTGGAAATCCAATCAAATCTCCTGAGAAGGCACTAGAAAAGAGCTTGGTTCACTTGGAATATTCCAAGTGAAAAGCTGTTTTGATTGTATTGTAATAGAATAGATGAAAAGTGTCTTAATTGCATGGGAGAGTTCTTGGTGAAACTATATTCACGTAACACATTTTTTTTTCTGAACTGTTGGCAAGATAGTTTCTAGAAATTTCCATGTGGGAGGGTACAATTCTAGGGAGATTGGCATGGTGAATTGGTTGCAATGTCTACAAGGTTATTGAAGCATGGAATGGAACAGAAATTTGGAGCACATGACTTCCTAAGAAAGCTTTCTTGATGAGTGCACATGAAATCTCCTTCTTCCGGCTCGATGTGCGGAGTGAAGAGTTGACTCCCTAGCACGATGGTTTCGTCCACCTCACCTTTGCAGAAATCAGGGTCAAGAAAATGGATGAAGCTACATGCATCCCAAGAATACGAGAACAGATTAAGGTTGTTCTCCAGCTTAAGCCATGATTGTGAATCCCAAGACGTCCCTAGGTTCCTCATCTTGGCTAGGAACAGATCCAACTTCCCGTTGTTTCCTATATTCAAGCCTGCACAAAATTCTTCTACATACCATCCATGGTACACAGTTTCTATGGCTTCTTTGAGCAGGTGCTGAAGCTACACGTGCATGGTCTGTGCTTCATAGATGCAGCCCTTGGGGATGAAGAGGAGCTGCACAAAAATTGTAGTGCACTTTGAGGAACTCCTTGATATCCTATGCTATGTGCGGACACCACGTGTCAAGAAAAATGATGAACTTCTTTTACTTCTTACATGTGCGATTGTACAACGGTTGTAGGACGTGCATAATCCACTCGCGGGTGGTCTTGGAACTGGTCCAATGGTTGGCCATCTTACTAAAGGAGAAACAATGCTCCTCTTTGGCGCGGTGCTTTCCGGGTGGCAGCGTTCCGCTTTGCTTCCATAGATGAGCTGTAAGGGAAACATTTCACCGGCCATGGTGGTTGCCACCAAGGCCGTGATTTCTCTCTTGCTTTCAAAGGTGGAAATGGCCACCTCCTTTTTTCAATGGGGTTGCGGAAGTATATCTCCTGCATTGGATGCATTGAAGATGTGTCACGTAAGGATACCACAAAGGACAAGCAAGAGACAGAAAATTGCAATAATTGAATAGAAAAGGGGAGAAGACTGGTCACATACCGCTTAGCACAAGGATGATGTCTGTGTCGTCCACATCAACGACAAAGGGGAGGTCCACCCTGTTCATGACCATCAACGCCGCCTCCCTCTTGTGCATGGCAAGGGTCAACTCCTCCCAGTTTGCGGAGACCTTCTGCACCACTGTGGTGCTGCAGCGGTAGCTCCACTTCATATTCTCAAGAAGATATGTACAAAATCATGACTGCAAGAACGTGATGTTTGCACCATCGAAGGGAAGCTCCTCAAGGAAGTTATTGAGGGTAAGAACATGCAAGATATCACGGATTGTTGCTGATCTTGTTATTGTTCCAGCATCATGCATCTGTGACACCGCTAGCATTGCTTACTTCTCTACCTCAAGCTGTCACTCAAGGAAAGAGTTGTGGCCTTGGAGTCCATATGTGAGCTATGTCATTGCACCTTCAATTTTAATCCCCTCAGTGTGCAAAAAAACTTGCGGAATCTGGAAAAATACACTGTTGTACCACGCTCATACCAGCTGCGAATGGTCGACATCACATGCTGGTTGCAAATACACCGTCACCTGGTTCAACATAGAGCTTGAGGAGAAGGAGGATCGATTCCGGAGAAGGATTATGGCTTGGCACACGTTCCCTCTGTTCTGCATTGGCCCATGGATGCATGGCAGATGCCTGCCACCTATCTGAATCAGGTAGCCACCTTGTGCCGTGGGTTGAGCTTTGTGAGCATCATTTGTCAGTGCATCATTGGCTATTGGGACTTGGCCTGTGGTTGAATTGTCGGCTGGCAGAGAGAGAGAGAGGGCTTCAGTATGTGCCAAGAAAAGAATGTTTTTGTGCTTGGGTGGATAGCTGAGGGGCCGCTTATTTGGCACGTTGCATAGATTTGGAAGCAACTGCTTCTGCGCACCAAACATGTGCACTCCTTTTGTAGCCACTTCTTCTGGAGTGATATGCTTGTTGAAGTCTAGGAGAGACCTCGTGGTGGTCAATGGACTTATTTTTTGTTCCTGGTTGTGGCTGCAAGTGGTTAGTTATGGCCAAACTTGGCCTTCCTTACAGTCCTAGTGTAGTGAGCGTGCGCTTCCAGCCTCCATTCTCCGGGTTTCAAGAGTTCGTTTAGGCAACCACGATGCATGAGAACATCTGATGGTGGTGCGCAATTGTCTTTCAGAGATGAAGATTCGAACCTCATTCCGAGAGAATGCGTTCATCACAACAAGAACATTCAAACACTGGACGAGTTCAGATTTTCTTCTATGCCCTGAGAACTGATGAACAGTGCACTTAAGAATTCAGAACAGAGCCAAATGAGGAGAATTCATGAATGTTTTAGTTCCAAAAATGAGTGAATATGCTGGTCAGTATGGTAGGGGTAATGCTTAATAAAGAACGGGGTCATCTCCACCATCAGGTCCGGTCAGTAACAGAGCGAGCCCAGTGGATTTGCGTTTCCAGATTTAAACCCTAAAACCAATGATCAGTGGCCCTTTTGGGAGGGAGATGGTGTGGATTTCTTTCCAGAACCTTTACATACTCATGGAGGAGGGATGCAATGCTCTTTGCGGCCTAAAGATATCTGGATTATTGCTACCAATTATAGGTAGTCTTAGATGTGCTAGCTAGGTGTGTGAAGGACATGAGAAGGAGTGGGGACACTGCCACGGGACACATACATCATGGATGTGGAATTTGCACTTGGAGAAAATCCAAGACAAAACTTTGGGAGGGGGAGTGAGAGTCTGAGGACCGGTAGGTGTGCACCTTGCTCGTGCATCGCTCAAGGCGAGGCTGCGCCACCAGCCGGGGGTCGAGACCGACTTCTTGAGGGTGGCTACTCACCAATGCATGGCCAATGGCCGACATGGTGGCACCGTAAGGATCAGCACCCGGGAAAACATATCAGCTCACCAAAATCCACATGCAAATACAAAGGCATACTAGGGCATCCTAAAGTGTCTGAGGTCAAGCCTCCTCCACATCCAAGAACAATAGTCAAGGAAGAAGACAAGATGTCATCACATTATCCTAGGAAACATCCTGGGAAAGAAAGCTCCGTGGTTACCTGGAGGGACTGGGCCCAATGACAAGCTCCACTCCTGAGAGTGATACCTCCAAATGACGTCATTTTCATTCAATCCCGTGTGCATGTGTGCGAGTGCATGTGGCATAACGCAAGAGGGAATTCCAAATGTGAGAGGCCATGGAATGAAAAAACCATGAACACTCCCCCATGACCCGTAGTCACAGAGCCCACATGCATCAGTGAAATGTCCCACACAGAAATGCATAAGCATGGTGGTGGAACAGACAGGCTGACAACAAGCACACATTACCCGGGATCATGGGGATACGAAAGACCGACAGAGTGTACAGCACATATGAATAAGTTTCTGCTGAGTGACTTGTTAAGAAAGTCAGCCCTCTGTGATCTTGTATCAATCCAAGGGATCCGGGCAATGCCAGCAGCAATGCACTCACAAACAAAATGTTGCTCCACGTTAAGGTGATTAGTGGAAGAGTGGTGCATGCCATCATTCTTTGTAATAGCCTTTGTGCTTTGATTTTCACAACGCAGGGTGGGAACGAACAGTTGCTACAGAAAGCAACAGAGCCAGACAACTTCACATATACCTGCACGAAGCGACACGTACACAGTCTCTGCTGTGCTTCTAGCTACACAACCTGGCTTGCTTCTCTTCCAGGATACACCATTCCCCCCAATCAGGAAGACATGTTTGTTCCTACTCTAGGCATCGGTGTTATTCTCCCAGTTACTTTTGGTGAACCCATCCACAATGACTGAGGGTTGTGCTCTGAAGTACAACCCTGTACGCAATGTAGAAAGCTTTTAGCACATTACATAGAGTGTAGCCTCAAGATGACGCTATTTACAAAACTTGGAGAACTTTCCACAGCGAAGGCAACATCAGCACAAGTGGTGGTGGCAAGTTACATCAAGGAGCCAATCAGCCTGAGGTAGTCCGTCACGTACACCATCTCTCCCAGCTTAGACACATCCAGTAATTTAAGCAACGCCTGTTCTGCTGGGTCATGGGTGTGGAAGTGGAGAGGACTGTAGAAAGCAGGGACGCAAAGTTCTCCTCCAGGTTACGCAGCCCGATGAACATGTAGGGTGCGTCTCAAGCAATCACATTCCAGCCCCATGCCTAGGAAAATACAAGCATTTCCAAGATTTTTCATCTTGTATACAGACTGCAAGAGTTTTTACAGACTGCACAGGAACAAAACTGGGGGATGAAATGAGCATGTTATTGACATAAACAAAAATGGCCACAAGAGGAGTGGAGGGAGCAGTCAGATACAATGCAGGATCGACTGTGCTTTTCAATAATCCACCCTTTTCTAGTGTGGAGGTGATTTCTTGGTTTCAATATTGAGGAGACTGATTGAGCCCATAGAGGGTTTCCAAAGACGCCGCACTCTGTTGGTTCTATTTGTGAACCTGGGAAGTTGAACCATGTAGATTTCCTTGTCAAGTCTGCCATAAAGGAAGGCATTTTTGACATCCATCTGTTCCAACTCCCAATCATGTTGGACCACCAATTTGAGGAGGCTCTGGCGGTGGTGTACCAACTGGAGCAAATGTCTCATCAAAGTAAATGCTGGAGATTTGTGAGAATTCGTTGGCCGTGAGCCAAGCCCTATATCTCTCAACAGTGTCGTCTGGATTCAGCTTTCTATGATAGACCAACTTAGCTGAAATCGCCTTTGGACCTGGTGGAAGATCCATTAACTTGTAAACACTGTGATCAGGGAGAGCATCAATCTTTTCTCGCATGACTGTTTCCCATAGGGTGGAATCAGCAGTATTGTGTGTGTCACGAACTGTTTGTGGTTCAAGTGGGAGCAGGGAGACGTTGGCAACGGTAGAGCATGAGGTAACATACCCGACGACAGACAAATCAAGAGCCCAACGGAACTCCTACTCAATGAGGGAATATCTGAGGGTAGTGGTAGGATAAACAACAGAAACAACAACGGGAGAAGAAGTGGTAGTGAGCCATAGAGCTTGAAGATTAGGTTCCTAGATACAGTACGCGAGGCATGACAGTAGGGAAAGGGTCCACATGGAAAGGGGTGGTTGAACACCCCCTAAATCCATTGTCGGAGCACCTATGCTAGGAGCATAGGAGGAGGATGTATGGGAGCAAGAGGCAAACGGAAAAGTCAAAGAGGGAAGTGCTTGAAGCCAACCACCAAAAACATACAGAGACAAACAAGAGGAGCAGTGGCAGAAGAGGATGGTGTAGGCCGCACAACAGGTACAGATGAGATGGGAGAAGGGACAGCTTGGATACAGGTAGGAGACACAGGAGGGACTGTAGGAGAGCCACCCATGGTTGAGTCAGCAGGGGATTCACCTATGATCAAAGCAGCAGGGGAGCCATCTACGATAGAGGCAACAGGGAAGTCACCTGGAGCCAAGTCAACAGGAGAACCACCTGGAGCAGATTCAGATGGATACGTGGCCAGAGAGGGAGCACTGTCCGACAGCACATCCTGTGTTGAGGGAAAAAATGAAGGTCCACCAGAGGCTGAGGGGCTAGAACCTCCCCCAAGTCGAGAGAGCGGGATGAGAGAGGAAAAGAAGAACTTGATGAGAGAGGGAGAGGGGAACTGGACAAGTCGTGATCAAACACATTCTCAAAGAAGGGAGTGTCACGAGATTCAGCGACACGACGACAAGTAGGGTCTTAGAAGCGCCGGGATTTGGAGAAAGACGATGGATCCCCATACATGAGTAATATGGAGGTCAGCGCGACGACCAGTCCAGCATTCAAAAGGGTAGACATGACGAGGGAGAAGACCATGGGGAAGACGGTTCCACACCCAGGCCATTTACAACATGGCCTCAAAGGAAAAAAGAGGAGATCGACCAGTGGCGGAGAGGAGGGAATGGATCCCGTCAGCCAGGGTCTGGTTCTAACGTCAAGAGACACCATTATGTTGAGGCCGCTGCGGCACGGACGGTTCCATGTGCACGCCATGAAACAAGAGGAATCCTGACGTAGGACCAAGAAATTCACCATCCCAATCACAGCGGAAGACACGCAACTGACGTTACCAAGCACCTTCGGCGTGAGGTAGCCATGACTCAAGGATAACAGTGACCTCACTCTTGTGCCGGAGGGCAAAGACCTAGTGGTAAGGAGAAAAGTCATTTTTCAAGCAGAGCACGTAGTGTCTAAGGGCATCACGGAAGTCATGGGGTAGAGGATCCATGAAATCACCATGCACATGTTCAAGAGGGTGGACAGAAACAAACTCGACCTTGCGGAAGGGGGATCAGTGCATGTTTCCACGCGCACGGTCAAGACAAGTGGAGGAGAACGAAATGGTGAATATAGCAGAGTCAAGCCCAACGACAGGTTGGGTGTGCAAGACACGCGTGACTTATTCAGTGTCAATGTGGTAAAGTCAATGATGTAACAGGTCAAAATACTCAGGGGAGAGTGGGAGCAATGTGGACAAGGACAGAGGCAACAGAAGACAAGGGAAGAGACAGAGGGATGCAAAAAAGTCAATCACTGCATAAACCACGAAGAACTACTTGGCCGTGGGAACGAATAGAGATGGTTCCAACACCACAGCTGGATGAGAAGTCTATGCCCTAATCATCAAGGATAGTGACGGACAGAAGGCTCATCTCAAGATTGGACACAAACCTAACACCAGGGCCAACAAAGCGGGCAATGTCAACTCCCTGAAAGGGGAGGAGCTGAGCAGAGCCGGTGTGCGCAAAGCGAACCGACCCAACAGGACTGATGCAGATGGAGGAATAGTAGGAGGTCATGTCGTGGGTGGCAAAGGAATCAATGATCATGAAGCCATAGGATTAGTGAGCAAAAGAAACCTAGGGGCAAACAGCAACAGAATTAATGGTGGAAAAGCCGATGGGGACACACCAAGACAATGAAGGAGTGTAGGGGACTGCCAATCCTCAATCCATGAATGGTCATCAGGCAAGGTATCCTGAACACACCCAGATAACACACCACAAAGGACTCCATCCGACTAACATAAAAAAGATAAGGGACAGGCCAATAACACCCTCACATCCCTGGGAATAAATCTAGATGAAATAAATGGGATGGCGCTCCATGACATTTTCTTCCTCGCGACGTTCAGAACAAGGGTCGGAGAAGTGGCCATTGTCATGGAGCCAGACACACGCTGTGTAGTGAACAGAAGGTGGCCCCAAGTAGGTGGGACCAGAGGCTGGGGACACCCACCCCCAAGAGGAGGCCTGGGGGTTTGACTGCTAGAGGGGGTGCCATGGTGGTGCTGAAGGCAGTGACAGAGGACGGAGGAGGTAGAGTTGGTGCCACGATGATGACATCAGTTGCAGTAATAGACATGGTGACCCCTGTGCAAGCCCTGTGGGTCCGCATGGCTGAGGCAAGATGGTGATCATCACTAGATGACATGCATTTGGGCGAAGAGTATCCAGAAGAACTGTAACTCCAATAGGTGATTGTGCCACGAACAAAGGACATAGCAGCAGCCCTACCGCCACGGCCATCGCCATTTCCTTTGCCTCGGTCCTGACCACCACCCTTGAAAATGTGGGCAGCTGCAGTGGGAAGAGAAGAGGTGGAGAACGAGGAGGAGGAGGAGGAGGACAACCCAATCGAGGAGGTAGATGACGTGGTAAGAGCTACAAGAGCAGCCGGTGGAGCCACNACTAATATGTGATCCGAGCTGCAGTGAACTCATAGAGCGGGCCAATGCCTGAGGGTGAGTTCGCAGGCACTGGCGTAGCAGCAAGACGCACGAGTTCAGTTTGTGGCAAATACAGGTACAAGTCGGAGAGCTCAGGAATAAGGCTAGCAACAATGGCGAGATAGGTAGAGAGGAGACCAGGGGCAGCTTTGCCCGAGTCACGCAGTAGACGCAAGATGCATGCCCAGTTTTCATCTGCAGATTTATTTGATTACATGTGCAAGGTGTTGATCTTCATTGTAAGGGAATTGTGGACAGCATGCCTTTTCACTATCTTGTGAAAGCAAATGACGGCATAAGCTCCTGCTGGGTCTGTAGGAGTGCGGTGATCAGGATCGGCACTGTACATACCAATGTCATCCAAGAGCTCTCATAGTCTAGTGTTGATTGTGGCACGAAAAACATGGGTTGCCTCAACAGGCTGCTGGTTGAAAGGGGCTTTGGCTCTGGGGTTGGGAGGAGAGCAATACTCGTAGAGCATCTCCTCCTGAGCCCACGAGCTAAACCAAGTTTCCTACGATGAGAAGGAAATTTTGGTGGTGAACGTAGGTAGAGAGCTTTCAAAGTCTTTCTGCCACTGAGGAAGAAGGGCGCGGGCAAGAGCAATAGCAGAGATTAGTGTAGAGGAGCTGTCAACAGCAGTGCCAACTCGAGCAGAGGACTCTGTGGAGGACAGAAAACCATCAAGAGGCATCAAAACACCAAGAAGAGGGACTGTACGCAAGCGTTCCATCACCATATTGGCCATTATGGTGGCCAGCTCCGTGTGGGCCTCTAGCTCGTTTTGGAGTTCCTCCTCCACCCGCTAGCGTGCTACTTGCACCTCGCTAAGTGCTGAAGAGCCTAATAGTCTCTTCAGGCCCAGGCATGGTGGCAGAGTGTGCAAGAGAATGCTCAAGAAAGTGTGAAGACATGTATGCAGAAACAAGGGAGAACTGTAGGTGCTCACTTGACTAACGACATGGAAGCTGAGAGAAGAGTGGACGAGTTACTACTGCGGCCGATGATACCAGCACAGTGATCCATGTTGAGATGGCGACCAGGAGGTAGAGGAGGTCTGTCATAGTAGCCCCTGCCGTGGCTGCCAATACAGATTTGACGAAGATGCCAGTGGTCGCGTGCCAGACAAGAATATGTGCCACTCCTGTCCGGGTGAGGATGGCAGATGTGGTGGAGATGTGGATGTAGCTGATTGCACCAAAGGTAGTGTCTGTTTTAATGGTTTTAGTGGCAATAGCCGAGGAGGCTATGGCTACCTGTATGGCTACGTTGGCAGCATTGACTGCAAGAAGGGTTAGAGATGATGTAGCCTCGGTGTATGCTGCCATGGCCCTACTGAATGATGTGGTAGTTGAAGCCCCGTTGGCTTGTGTAGTTGTAGTGAATGTGGTGGCTGCACTGGCAGCCGTGTCAACATTGGCACTAACAAGTTGGACATAGTTTGTGTGGGACTGAAGATCCAGCACAAGGCCAGAATCCTCATATGTCACTGAGTTCTCAAAGATTTCTACAACAGTAGCACCACCACCAGCAGCAGCCGAATCTGGGATAAGGTGTGGTCCAACAGGTTGCAAACCTAGCGGCGGTGATGGGGTAGATGGAAGGTCGTCCGATACTGTACACCTGCTGGTCAATCTCACACTCTTGTTCCTCTTCCCAGCAGGTTGTGTCGTCGTGTGAGCAGTTGGAGGAGAGCATGCGAGTCCAGAAAGGGCTGTCAGGATTGTTGTGCCAAAAAGGTGTGTTTCACGCTGTCCATTCTTCCTTTGGGAGCCTCGCTTCACGTGCCGCCTCTCTTGCACTAGTGTGGAATGAGTGCAGCTCATCTTCAGGACGCCTGTCAAGTGGTGGCGAATCCAGTCTTTCTGACATTGAGGTTACAAGGACAGCAGATGTAGCAATAGCGACTGTGGTGAAGACACCGATGCTCGTAGATGGTGCAACATTCATTGAGTAGAAGCAGTGGAGGCAGCAGCCCCAGTGGCCACAGCCGGGGCGGTAATAGGGGCCACAAAAGGGGATTATGCCTGCGAGTTTCAGATAAGAAGCGGCAACTACGGGTGTAGTGGCTGCAAAAAATGCAAGAACCAAGGTGTACGGCAGAACACTGGATGGGACAGTTGAAGAAGCTACCCCGGGCAGCAGTGCCTGCATGTCTTCATCAGACAGGGATAACTGAGGTAACAGGTTTGGCAGGCACCACCAGGGTAGTGACAAAAACACTGCAGAGGGCGGGGGCTGATGCATGCACAGGGCTACTGGTGTCAGCTGCACAGAAGCAGCTATGGTTGCAAAATGTGGCAGCGACTGCGGCAGAGACACCAACGACCGGGACGTTGGGGGACGCCAATTCAGGAGAGATACCCGCAACTTCAATCAAAAGAACACTACAAGCTGTTGGAATGAGCTACGATCGACATCCACCAGAATTTCAGGTGGTTCGCAGAAAAGATGCCGCTGTGTGTTAGAAGAATCACGAGCACAAATGGTGCACAGTGGGAGAACACCACGGTTGACCTAGAGGGGAGTGGGCCAATGATGAGACTACGGATTGTGTGCAGTGAGGGGTTTTCCCTCACAGCTCTGATACCAATAGTTAGTCTTGGATGTGCTAGCTAGGTGGAGGAAGGACATGAGAAGAACTGGGGAGACCACCACGGTACACACACGCCATTGATGTGGAGTTTGCACTTGGAGAAAAACCAAGACAAAAACTTGGGATGGGGAGTAAGCGTCTAAGGACAGGTAGCCGCGTACCTCGCTCATGCATCACACAAGGTGATGCCACACCATCACCCGGGGGTAGAGCCCGACTTCTTGCTGTTCAACCGAGGGTGGCCACTCACCAGTGCACATCCAACAGCGAACACGGTGGCCCCCTATAGATCAGCACCCGGGAAAATGTATCAGCTCCCCAGAACCCACATGCAAATATGGAGCCAGACCAGGGCATCCTAAAGTGTCCGAGGTGAAGCCTTTTCCATATCCAAGAACAATAGTCAAGAGAGAAAACAAAACTTCATCAGGTTATCCCAGGCAACATCCTGGGAAAGCTCAGTGGTTGCATGGAAAGACTGGGCCCAACAACAAGCTCCTGTCTTGAGTGTGAAATCTCCAGATGAATTCATTATCACTCAATCCCATGTACATGTGTGAGAGTGCATGTGGGGTAAGACAAGAGGGTAAACCAGATGTGAGAGGCCATGAACTAGAAGAAAAATTGACACCAATGAGGCGTTTTTCGCTAATGCCAAGGCTGTTGAACTGGTTTGGATCAGGTATACCTGCATGCAAATTTGAACACCTGAATCTGATCCAATCTGTTCTAAAAACTTCAGCTTTGTATTAGATTCAAACTTTTCTGATCATTGTGGTGAGAGAACCAGAACCGATCTGACACAGAACAAAGGATTCCGATTATGTTTGCGGTCTGATTTAAATCTGATGGTTTGGTTTTGTCCACTTCAGTTTAGATTTTATCGGTGTTCATGTGATGAAGCATTTTCATGTTCTTTCAGCATCAATCACGACACTGGGCGCCATCGTCATGTTGTTGAGTGGGGAAAAACCAAGTATTCTAATGCTTGAAATTTGTGCCGTTCTCAGACCGAATTGAACCCTACCCAATCCGATTCCTTAAATGAAAATTCCAGATCCGACCCAATCCAATCTGAATCTGATGGGATCCAAACCGACAAGATGCCAGTTCAAATCGGTCTGAGACCGGACTAGCGGCATTACAAGAGATCTATTTGATACCCGGTCCAATTCAACAGCCATGGCTACTACCTTAAGGCCGCATGCCTCAATGAGGTCCATGTGAATGAAACATGTGCAGATACTCGTGGGCCACATTGATTGACATGACATGCATTCTTGGTCACACTTCATGTTGGAGCTTCATTGATGCAGTTGTTGTGTNGTTGATTCAAGGACCGCTTCATTTATCGGAAAAAAACACATAAAGCAGTCTCACATCAGCTCCACACTGTTCTTCCACACATGCTCATGCACTACAGACCTTCTGCGAAGAAATCCAGGCCCTCCCGGCCTTCTTGGAAAGAGGTTCAGAAACCACCGGAAGCCTGTTGGCAGTGTTGATGTTGATCCTTAGTGGATCAAATTCACACTGAAGATGTGCTTGCAAAGTAGAAAACTGGCTCTACATTATGAAGTTTAGCTCTTGAGTGTCTTACGTATTGTGATTTGCATGTTCAGTCTTACTGATCTGTACTGTGACCTCGGCTGGTGTACAAGCTTGTGCAAACGACTAACTCGGCAAACATTGATGACGACGGGCGCTGAGCAATGGAGGGGACGTCGCACCGTTTTGAGAGACGTGGCTCCCGTTTCCTTGTGTGGAGTCTCCCACTTTGTATTAGTGTGCACCCAGCTCCATCGACAATAGCCACCGGCTTTCATGCCACCAACAGTCATGGACGATTGCTCATTGTAATATAGAGTCTGCCTAGGCTTAGGTAGCCATAAGTCTTGAGTGTGATTTTTCAAGCTGATTCTGATCGCAGGACTTTGTTTTCAGCGTGCATACTGTGGTATGGTCCCGTCTTCAGGTTAAACGGACGACACCCAGGTTTGGGGCTGTCGGTCCTCTGGCAAGGCTCACCGAGAAAACCCCGCAGACTAGAAAATAAAGTACTTTTCTGATTGGCTGGTAGACTGTGTAACAAGCCTCACAGAGGTGAGGCTCTTGGTTGGTGTGGGAGGGGTCTCACACCACACTTCATTCTTGCTTTCATCTCAGTAAATACTCACATTTAGCTGTAGTGCAATTCTTCCTTCTCAAAGCTGAGCAGCCAGCGCTTCTCAGGAGATAATTCTGGATGTAGCAGGCCACGCACTCAGGTACAAGTACGTGAGGCGGCAGAAAATTTTCTTTTCCAGACAAGCGCAGCATCGTTTTCTTCTTGGTATCAAATCCATAGCGTAGCAAATGCAACAGAGTGAGCAGCAGAAGTGGCATACAGGTTCCAGTAAACATTTGCGGATCTCCATATGTGCCAGTGCAAGGGAAACTCTACTGGAATTTTCTTGGCAGAGTAGCCTCACCTGGTGCGGCGTCAAAACTCTCCCAACGCAATGCAAATGCTGCCAAAATATTTTTTGCAGCGTTGACCCAAGGACGGTGGAAGCGTA
>SZWC01009099.1:43316-58839 GCA_023375785.1 Penium margaritaceum
GGTGATCCTACTGCCGGCATCGACCCTGACACCCGTAAGGCATGGAGTACCCTCACACGTCCGTACCGTGCTTTTGGCCAGGCCTTAATTGGTCGCCTTGTGAGGAGCTTCCGCGATCTCAAGATGGGTGACTCTGAGTCCGTCACCGCCTATTGGTGCCGCGCGTATGATCTTCTTTGCCAGCTTGGCAAGGCTGGTCTGCCTTCGCTAGTCGCTCTCCTCACCATCAAGAACGGCGCAACTCCCGATTACGCGAAGATCCTTGTCAACTTTGACCTCGAGATCTTGGAGGCCATGGCGCCCGAGTGCACTCTGATGTCTTGTCTCTAATCTTGGTTCTTGAATTGGGAGTAGGCGATTGAGGACCCTTGCCTGCAGCGTGAAGAGACAAAGAGTTAGCAGTAGTAAGATCTGCCTCTTCTATGCCTCCATCGTCTAGGACCCCTGATGCCGCCGGAGCTACACATGTTGCTGGCCATGGCAAGCGGGGGCATGGGAAAAAGGGAAAGGGCAAAACCTAGTAGCCATCTGACAGCAGCTCCTCTCATGGAAGCTCTCTCGTCTGCCACAACCGTGGCCAGCGAGGTCATGGGTGGTACACGTGCCCACACCCACTGAGGAGTCTCGTGTCATCAGTGCCATGTGTCGCGAGCGTGAGCGACGCCTTGGTACTGCTGTAGCCACCACCACCTCTCTTGTCAGTGCTTCCTCCACTTCCTCAGTAGGCGCATCCACCGTCGGCACTAAAGCAGTTATGACTACATCCCTGGCTCCTTCCATACCTTCCCGCGCCTCCCACTTGCTTGCAGTGGTCCACTCTGACCTGCTGAGTCCTTTGCCTATTGAGCCTATTGTGGAGTGTCGTCGTTACCTCCTCACCCTTACCAGTGACTATTGTTGTTTTCGGTCGGTTTTCTGCCTTGGACAGAGTGGTATTGTAGGTGCGATTCATGATTGGCTCTTTGCCGCAGAGTGCAAGTATGGCCGTCCACTTTGGCGCTTTCGCTCTGACCGAGGTGGTGAGTTTATGTTGGAGACATATGCTTTTCTCAAGAGCCAGGGCATTAGACATGAGACCTCTGCGTCCTACACTCCGGAGCATCACGGTTTTTTTTAGCGCTGGAACCGCACCATGGCTGATGCGGTCCGCACTATGCGCGTTGAGTCCAGTCTCTCCGAGGGCTTCTTCTTTGAGGCCATGTCCTACATGATTTGGGTTTGGAACAGGATTCCCCATGGTCCCTTGCCCTGTCCTGTCACCCCCTCCCAGTCTTGGTGTGGAAAGTGCGCATCTTTGTCCTGCGCGTGTTTGGGGTTGTCTCTTCAGTGTCTGGCTCCCGGAGGATGAGCGTTGGACAAACTGGCTCCCCGTGGTTGTCTCTGCACCTTTCCTGGGATGTCTTGTCAGTCAAAGGCTTGGCAGTTTTGGGACCCTGTTTGGCAACACATTACTGAGTCACGTGACACATTGTACCTTGAGGAGCTTTTTCCATGCGATATCCCTTTTGTCCATGTCGGGACCATTCTGAGCCTGTCGCAACCGCCACGTGTGGGATATTTGGTACCGTTGCACGACGTCGCTCTCCGCCCATCAGTGTACAGAGTCCCTGGTTCCATCGCGTTGCCTTTGTGTCCACATGCACTGAACACCCCCACTGGATTACAGTCCCGACTGGAGTCTGTTCTTCTGGCAGTTGACAACGCATCCAAGTCTATCGCTTCGGCCACTGACTCTACTGACGAAGCAAATGAGTCCACTTTGTTGGCCGCTGACTCCGCCACCCAGGCGACAGATTTTTTCACTCTTGTTGCTAACTCGGTCAACCAGTCCAATAGTTTTCCGGCTCCTGAGTTGGTCTCTCCAGTCCAGCGATCTGTCGTGTCCTTGCCTCCTCATGGCCGGCGTGTCCACTCCTTCAGTGTTGATCTGACATACTCACGTACTCTTGGTGGTCATCTTCGTCCACGCATCCCACCACCTCCATGAGGCATGCGCCCTGCCATCGCCCGGCCGTCCCCGGCCTCCATTCTTCGTCGCACAACCTCATCTACCAGTGTGGTGTGTGAAGATCCAGGGACAAATGCCTTGGGTCTGACAGTCCTTGCTATTGTCACAATGGACCTCCATCCTAGATCCATATTAGATCATGCCCTCATTCATTAGGATCATTTATGTGATATCTCTGTCTCGCTGTCTTGTGATCTTGTGGACCTTGGCACCGCTTGTCTATTGACAGTCATACTCTCTTTTCAGGCACCCGACCCACAGAGCATCCGTGAGGCCAGGGTCACACCTGACGCTGTCCAATTGGATGTTGCTTACAAGGAGGAGCTAGCTACCATCGATACGCATGCTGTGTATGAGCTGGTCGACCTGCCCCTAGGTTGCAAAGCCATTGGGATCAAGTGGGTTTCCCATCGTAGGAGGAAGCCAAATGGTACACTGAACAAGTAGAAAGCCCAGCTCACAGCCAAGGGCTTTGCACACGAACCAGGAGTAGACTTCGACCAGGTCTTTACGCCTGTTAGTCGTTTCACCACCAGCCGAGCGTTGTTTAGCATGGTCGCACAGCATGGCTGGGAGCTTCACCAAATGGACGTGAGCAATGTTTTCTTGCATGACACTCTCAATGGTGAGGAGCTTTACATGGTCCTGTCCCCTGGATTTGAAGATGGAAAGTTTCGTGTTTGGCGACTGCGGAAGGCCTTGTGTGGGCTGAAAAAGCCACCTAGGTTCTCGAAAGCAGAGATCAGCCGCACCTTCTTGAAGGGTGGGTGCGGCTGATTGTGGGTGCATAACCTCTGCATGTGCATGTACATTGGTGCCAACAGTGTTGAAGTTTTGTTGGTCACTCACATCTCTATGCCCTCTTGTCTCACTCTCCATGGCACACACATGTACAGATTGAATGACAATGGCCTCACTTACAGAAACGTCTTACGAACACGACATGGCTGCTGGCTCTCGCGCCATGAAGCAGTTAATCTACATAGGAGTGCCCTCTAGCACATGCATGGCCGTTTTTTACTGTCTCACTTTGTTGCGGTAGATGCTAGGGATCGTACATTCTCTTTGCCGATCCCTGCATGATACTTGTTTGCCTCTGGGTGTTTTGGGGGAGCTTCATGTTATCGCGGATGTTGATCCTTAGGGGGCCCCCTTGTCAGTTGTTGAACGTGCATTGGTAAGAAGCCACCCTCGGTTAATACCGAGAGGTTGGGCTCGACCCTTAGGTGGTGGTGAGTGCTCATCCAAGCGGTTCCTCGGCGTGGGTGCGTGCTCACCGGTGTCTTAGACTCTCGTTCTCTCCTCCTTGATTCCGTCTTGGTGTGACACTCGATTCGAAAGAAATCTTACCGCATCCATGGCGTCTCTTGATTCCTAGCTCACACCCACCCACATGGCATGCTTGCGTAGCTAGGAAGCTCCCAAGAAACTACTGGTATCAAACAATGGGGGTACGCCCCTGCTCCTCGCTGATCTTGGATCTGTGGATCACCTGCCGAGCGTTACTTTTGCCACCACGACGGGCCTGCGGTACTCTCGCCGCAAGCTGAATCTTTGTCGAGCGATCAGCACCACCACTCGCTCTTATCCTCTGCTACCACGTCTCTGGCAGGCCAGCATCGGCGCAGGTCACACCCGGCGATCCTGGCCCTGTTATGCCTATGCTACTATGGCGGCCACGACAGACCATCAACGCTCTCACTGCCACCGTTATGCTGACCCTGTACCCTCTCTACACCTGTGGTGCACCGCATTCTACGTGGCCACGAAACAACCCTCAATGCTTTGTCATTTGGGCAATTCTCCTATCGCCCAACGCTGCAACAATCTGTTGCTCCACCTCCCACTACCTCACGACACTCTCGTTGCCACCGTTGTTCTTCCAACACTATACCATCTTTGAACCTGTGGTATACCGCATTCTGCGTGGTCACGAAGCAGCTAAATTGCTTCGCCATTTGGGCACCTCTTTTGCCTCCCAATGCAGCAGCCCTCTCCTGCTCCTCCTTCCACCGCCTCATGGCACTCAGCGCCACTGTAGCTCTTCTCTATCATTTGTGGACAGTGCCTCTCTTTGTCGCAACCACCCAAGTGGAACTCAGATGGTGCTCCCACTCTCCATTGCCATCTGGAGCACCACAGTAACTGGCAGCAACATCACTCAGCTGCATCTGCAGCCGTAACGCCTACCACATTGGATTCGCCGCCACTCGACGGTCCTCGTGAGAAAGAGTTGGACTCACCACAAACACGCCAAGAGTGAGTTGGCGGACCGACAAGTTTTTGCCGAGCCCTCGCCCACCGATGACGACACGCCGCTCTGGTTTTGCATGCTATGCAACTCATCCTGGCATGAAGACATTGCCGTAGCGGCAAGATAAGAAGCGGAGGAACAAAGAGCGTGAGATTGACCGACAAGTCAACACGGCAGGCGAGTTTCTGCAGTCACCACTGCGTCCCTCAAGCATGCAACCGCACAGTGAAACTCTGTCGTCCACGCCCGCCTCTACCTCCAATCCTGCTCTAGCTCCCAAAGCAGCAGACTTGGCCGAGCCTTCCACGGCACATGAGGTGCCTGGAGTGATCCCCGTTTTGCCACTCCACACTGACTCCATCAGCTTGGTCGACGCCATTCTCGACTTAGCCACAGGCACCACCGCAACCTTATCAGCTACGGCCCGTGCTTGCAGAGCCTTGACATAGGTTGCAGTGGGTTGCACAGCCAAGGCATACGCACACGCCGTGGTGTTCCTCACGTCACTCGCAGCTGTTGCCACCAGTATTACCACACAGGTGACGGCAACAACTGTTGTTGTGACCACTGCAGCATCCTATACAGCTGACATGATGGCTAGCGCAGTAGGTTCCTTTTGTGTGTCCATTGCGGTTGCTGTTTCTGACTTTTGCTAGCGCTCCTTAGGATCTTACGCACCACATCACCATGGGCGTTCTCATTGCATAACCATCAGAAGCAGTCGCAAGCGCTACGATCAGAAAAAACCTCTCCTCTCCATCAATCTTGCATTTCACTTCTCATCATGCCACGACCAGAAAAAACCATAGCGGCCTTGCAAGATGCCCTTAGGGAGGCCCAAGCCGCTCATCGCAAGGTCAAGGATGAATTGCAACAGGGACATGAAGCTTAGCATGAGCTGGCCATCATAGTAGCTACACCGAGTGCCAGCAGCCGTTTGACTGGGCGCGGATCACTCGCGGTCTTGAGGATGCACACGCACAGCAATCTGCGTTGAGCACCACAATCTCTGGTGGCGTGGCAACCACGACCGCAACAGGTCCCGCAGTAGTTCCCGTAACAGTTCTTGCTTTCCTGTCGGCGAGCAGTGGTGACCTGGACCCACGTAACCGCACCATCGCCGAGCATCGTAACCTTCTAGCGCTTTGTTTTTAGGGAGGTGAGAATGTGTCATCACAGCCAGGTGGTTCACAGACCATTTTTTTGCCTGTTCTTGTAGCTCGTGATGACTTGAGTGGGGGCACAACTGGCATGTGACGATGATGGGCTTGACAATACCAATTGGATTGATGAGTCTCACCTTTGTGCCCTTCGTCGTACCTCCTCACATGTTGCTCAGCACCCGTCTGATGCCGAGTGTTCTATTGCCCGTTGCACAGTGACGTCCTCCAGTCGTGATCATCGTGGCACTTGGATCATCGATTACGGTGCCACTCACCACATGACATGTCGTAGTAGTGACTTTGTTGTTCTCAGTCCTGTTGCATCCTTTTGCTCCGTTCGCACAAGCTCTGGTCAGACACTATCGGTCCAGGGTGATGGGGTTGTGTGTTTCGATGGTCCGTCAGCCCCCTATATCTTTCTGAGGTGCCTGAAATTGAGCTGAGCTTGCTTTCTGTGTGTGCCTACACACTGATGGGACTCTCTGTGTAGCACACTGAAGACTCCGCGACTGTGACCTCTATTGATACTCGTACCATTGTTCTCCGTTCCTCCGTTGTAGATGATCTGTATCGTGTTTCTCGGATCTCTCCTCCTCCTTGCTCCTCCTCCCCTCCTGCTCGTGTGTTTGTCAGTGGTGTTCTCTCTACTGAGCACCAGCAATTATTGCATTGTCGCCTGTATCACATGGGCTCTGACACAGTGTCAAAGCTAATTCAGACACAGCCGGCACTCGGTCTTGACGCGGCCTCTTTCGAGAAGCCGCCTAAGACCGACTGTTTATTTTGCGCTCAGGGTTTAGATGCATCATTGCACCTACCCTGACTCCCGCTCTCAAACTCTTCGCCCTCTCGAGTTCGTCCATTCGCACCTTCTCGGCCCTCTCCCTCTCATGTCTTTGTCCGATCAAGGCCGATATGTCATAACCTGACTGTTGACTTCACCCACATGCGGTGGGTCTAGAGCCTGCGTCAGAAGAGCAATGCCGCTCTCGCACTTCACCTCTGGCTAGTGATGGCTGAGCGTCAGTCCCGCTGAACGCTGCATACATTTTGTTTGGATCGCGACGGTGAGTATCTTGGTAGGATGGACAGTTTCTTTGCTAAGCACGGGGTTCTTTCACCAGGTTTCCGCTCCTGCTACTCCTCAAGAGAACGATTTCTCTGAGCGCTAGAACAGAACCATGGAGGATGTGGTTTGTGCTATGCGGTCTGAGTCTGGTCTCCCAGAGTCCTTCGCATTTGAAGGATTTGCCTACATGACGTGGGTCTTGAACCGCCTCCCGCATGGTCCTCTTTCAGACCATGTTACATCGTACAAGCTCTGGTTTGGCCACCGTGCCGATCTGCGTCTCACTTGTGTCTGGGGATCCGTGGCTTCTGTGTGGTATACCGAGGACCAGTAGGGATCCAAGGTCTCCCCACGGGGTTGCTTGTGTGACTTCGTAGGCATCTCCTCGCGGTCGAAGGCCTAACTTTTTGGGACCCTGCCCGTTTGTTGCATCATTGAGTCCCATGACGTGCTCTTCTTTTAGTCTCTCGCCTACCCTGACATGACTTTTATCACGTCGATCTCCGTCATGCATGTTCCTACATGTGAGGCTCCTCGACGGATGGGGGATTCTGGGCCTACGAGCACCTCTCCTCCAGCTGATGTGTCCGATTGAGCCCCCTTCCCTTCTTGGTCTCCGGCTCTTAATGACCCAGCGATCATAGCTGTTGGCCTATAGACCTTTCCATCCAACGGTCACCTCAGCCATTCACCGCCATCCTTGTCTATGTGGACGACCTTCTGATTGTGTCTCCTTCCATGGAAGTCGTGAAGGAGGCCAAGGCGGTCCTCCAGACCGCCTACAGGATGAAGGATCTTGGTCCTACAGTAGTGTTTCTTGGCATGGAGATCGTGCAAGACCGCAGATGTCGGACACATCTGCTGCATCAGGCCCAATACGCACTTGTTATGGGGGAGTGTTTCAATAACCTCTTTGGTGCAGTGCTCACGGCCTCCACACCCCTCACACCTGACGGGCAAGATGCCCTAATGGTGGATGATCCCACACAACTTGGGGAGACAGTGGATGTGACCTTGTACCTCCATCTTACTGGATCTCTGATGTACCCAACCACTACTACACGCCACGACATCGTTTCTTCCATTAACCTCCTTGCACAGGTTTTGCAAACTCCATGTGTTTGAGCCCTTCATGCGACTGTGCGAGTGGTGAGGTACGTGCTCTCCACACCGTACCTCGGACTCTGCTTTTTCCGGGAATGTTCAATGGTTCTTCACGACTACATCGACAATGATTAGGCCTCGAGTCCAGATGGACGAAGTCTCACCGTCTATGTGTTCCTGCTTGGCGCTATCACTGTGTCCTGGCGCAACGAGAAGCAGGGCTGCATTACACGTAGTTTGTCAGAGGCAGAGTATGTTGCTCTGGATGCAGGGGCTGCTAAGGCAAGGTGGCTGTAGTGCCTATTCCTTGAGTTGGGTCAGACAGTGCCCGGCATTGTGCTTCGCTGCGACAACAAGAGTGCTCTTGCCATTGCAGGGAACTCTAGTATTTTTCATGCTTGCATCAAGCACATTGCGGTTGAGCATCATTTCGTGCGTGATCTGGTGGAGCGACACGTGATCTTCGTCATCTGGGTCGGCACTGACATGCAGCGTGCTGATTTCTTGACAAAGGCACTGGCTCACATGAAGCTTCTGGTGGCCATTCCTTCTTTTGGGCTTCACACCTTTCCTGAGAGTGGTTGAGTGCAAGGTGTTTCTATGTCTGTATCACGACTGTTTCTACACTCGTTGTTGCATTCGTTTCAGTGCTGCACGTGTATGGACATTCGTACCATCGGGTCATGGAAGGTGTTGTGATTTGTGACATTCCTGTCTACCTGTACAGTTTACCGTGACCACTTGGTCGTGTCCATGCCTGTGCAGATCCCTCATGCAGACCCAGGTGGCACTGGTACGTCGTATGGTGATGGACCACCTACTCGGAGCTGTCCGTCGACCGCCCCAGAGTCCTAGATGTTGCCTGGGACCTTCTGCAGTTTTTCTGCAGCCTGTAGGATTTTATCGGTGGACTGACCGTGGGCCCGATTTGCATGTTTTGCATTATGTGTCCACCATTTGATGCCGGATGCATGCATGTGACCAGTCACAGTGTCTGGCTTGAGATCTTGCACATTTAGGTTCAGACGGAGTAGTGTTTCGACATGTCTACGCAGAGTTCTGCCAAAACATTGCTTTTGGGCTATTTTTAGGACAGGCCTTGTGCGACAACCGCCGTGCGCCGCGGCACGTGTTTATGTTGTGGACCTTTCATTTGTTCAATCTCTCTCTGCAAATGCTATTGAAGCATTCGAACACTTTGACTTGTGTCTCCTAGCCAAAGTCTTGCCGTTGTGTGTACAACCTGTGACTGTCGTCACCATCTGACCAAGCACTGACGCCTAGTCAATGGCTGTGTTGCTAGGAATTTTCCACACAACTTCTCAATGGCAACTCTTGAGTGTGATTTTCCTAGCTCATTCTAACTGTTGGACAGCGTTTGCAATGTGCATACTGTGGTGTGGTCCAATTTTGAGGTTGAACGGGTGACGTCCGGGTTTGGGGCTGCCGGTCCTCTCGCAAGGCTCACCGAGAAAACCCCACAGACCAGACAAGAGGCAGGTGTTGCACACAAAGAGTGCATAGGGTTACATATTAACCAAGCAAAAGTGTTCATATTAGTATCTTTGAAGAGGCTGAACAAATGCCCGCAATCTGGACCACATAATGGAAGGTTTGCCATGAGACTTTACCTCGTCCGTGGCAACTAAAACTGGTTTTAAATGGACTGCCAAACTGTCACCCGCATCCGTTAAAACAGTATTGTTTTGTTTTTCCATGTGTGCTATAAAACATTGTGTATGCTTTGGGTGAACTCTTCCTAAATCATTTCAAGATTTTTTGGATTTATCCCAGATTGTGTGGATACAAAGTCTGAAAAAAAACAAAACCAAAAATTGAACGAATGCGTTTGACGATACAATATTGTGTATTTTAGCTAGGGCTGGTGTGACGAACTGACGCAGCAGGCTAGGGCAAACGAAGCTGTGTGCGAAGAAACGCAACCATGCATTTGACAAAGGAGGAGTTAGAAGTGAGAGACACACAAGAAAACCTAGTCACAAGCTACGTGGTGCTCGCTGTTACGTGCTTGGGGCAGCGAGCTCGCTCTCGTTCGTTGCCCTCGAGCTCGGTCGGATTAGAGCCAGCTCCTACATTTAATTTCTCCCCACAAGTCAGGGGTTCCACACCCGGTCAATAAGCCGATAGGAACTAGGTTTGGGAGAGACCCTCGCTATCCACCATTTCATCCTCACACAACTTCTCAAGAGCACGCATCATGCATCTGTGACGTGGTAAAGGCCTTGGACAAATTGTCAGGGGGGGGAGGGGAGGGGGTTGCCACGTCATGCTGTCACGTCAAGCCGACGGGCGAGTCACTGACAATGCCTTCCGCTCGTCAGTCACGTGCATCAGTGAAGTGAGAGTGTAGCAAGGCCATGTAGGTAGGCGTAGTTGTTGGGCTAGCAAGAAAGCAGGTGACGAGCAACAACGTACGCCATGGATCGGGGAACCCTCACGACTTAGAAAGTGTAGTAGTAAGTCACAGCTTGACAAGCGAGAGTAAGTGTAAGCGAGGTGGTGAGGGCCTGTTGACCGGGCCACCCACGCGAGACAATCGTCGTGGGGCCCGAACGCCACCCAGGGATCAAACCCGACCCTGGAGCGAGCGAGCTCCAGGCGGTTTCTCACACGTCGGCACAAGCTGAACGTGTGGTCTCGAGGGATCAGCAACCCGGTTCACCACTCTAGGAACATGCAAGCATGCAATCAACTAACAAGCATGCATTCCCACAAGTTGGTATCCCCTTTTAGTATATGAGTGTATTACTAAACTAAGGCATGTGACAAGACTGGTGCTGAAGCCACAACTTGGCAGCTTGAGGGAGGCACATCCTCTGTGTTCTTCATGCTGCACCACAGTCTTGCACCAGGGAGCCTTAATCCAGATCAATCACCTGCAGTGGTGAGGTGTGTGTATGAATGGAGACAAGAGGGCACTTGCGTGTGTTTATGACAATAACCAACACTCCCCCATGACCCACAGGCGAACATGCCTCATACACACAAAACATGGAACGAGGTGAACAGCACAGGGATCACATCAACCGACGGCGTCACGAGAGCGCAGCAAGCCAACAGCATGCACGGCCGCTTTGAATATTCCACTGCTGAGCGCTTTGGTGAGAAAGTCTGCACGCTGTTGACGAGTGTCGACCCAGACGACCTGAACTTCACCAGCAGCAATGCGCTCGCGTACAAAGTGATGCTCAATGTTGATGTGCTTAGTGCGAGAGTGATGCATGCCATTGTGCTCAGCGATTGCCTTCGCACTCTGGTTGTCACAGCGCAGGGTGATGCAATGAATGGGAACACGCAACTGCTGCAACAGGCGGGACAACCACACACTCTCACACGTACCTGCACCCAGTGCCACATACTCTGCCTCACTGGAGCTCCTNAGGGGGCTGGATCATGTAGATCTCTTCATCGAGCTTCCCGTGCAAGAAGGCGTTGTTGACATCCATCTGCTCCAGTTCCCAGTCGTGCTGGGCGACGAGACTCAAGAGTGCTCGAGCCGTGGTGTATCTCCCGACCGGAGCAAAGGTCTCATCAAAGTCAACGCTGGGGATCTGGGAGAACCCCTTTGCTGTGAGACGTGCCTTGTACCGGTCGACAGTTCCATCGGGCTTCAGCTTGCACCGAAGGACCCATCGGGCGGAGACTGCCTTGCGACCTGCAGGCAGATCCACTAGCTCAAAGACTCCATGATCTTGGAGGGCTGTGAACTCCTCCTGCATGGCCTTCTCCCAGAGGTCAGCGTCTGCTGCCTCACGAGCCTGCCAGACAGTGGTAGGCTCAGGAGGGAGAGTGGGGAGACCAGCGGCCGCAAAGCATGCAGCGACATAACCAGCGACAGAGGACTCAAGAGCACTGTGAAACTCGTGGGCTAGAAGAGCATAGCCAACTGCAGAGTTTGGGTGCACAACGCTCACAGATAGGCCCAGTGCGTCAAGGCCGGTGGGGCGCGCTGACGCACCAGCTGTGGAGGGTGTGGCTCTCGAGCGAGTGACTCGCTGAGAGGCAGTGGATGAGCCTGCCGGGAGAGGCTCAGTAGGCGCCCTAGAGGAGGAGGGCTGAGAGGAGGGAAGAGCACAAAGTCTCCCCCCACGAGTGTAAGGCTCTGGGCAAGGGGGCCAAACCTGAGGCTCACCGCCTGCAGTGGTGTCAAGCACCGGAGAAACTGCAGGGCCAGGGGATGAGGTGGAAGTGGAGCGAGCAGTGGACTGTGCGGGAGTGGGTGCCGAGTGTGAGGACTGGGGAATGGCGGTAGAAGGCAGGGACACAGGGCTGCCGGCTAAGGACCGGGGTGACTCGGACTCCGGGGAGGGCGCTGAGGCCCCTGACCCGGAGGAGACTGAGTCCTCGTCACTGTCCGGAGGAGTGACAACAGGGGAAGCTGTCTGAGGAGAAGACGTGGACGCACGGAGATCGGAGGCTGGAATAGACCCACCCCCCCCAAGCCGACAAAGCGAGGAGAGAGACGACGGAGGAGGGACATGGGACAGGTCACGGGGAAAGACATCTTCAAAGAAGAGGGCGTCACGCGACTCGATGACACGGGAGCGGTCGGGGTCCCAGAAACGCCATGCCTTAGACATGGCAGAGACGCCAAGAAACGTGCAGAGGTGCGCACGAGGACTCAGTTTACCATCACGAGAGTCCTCCGGCAACCAGACAGCAGCCACACAGCCCCAGACACGAGCCAGACGGAGGTCAGCACGGCGGCCATACCAGCGCTCAAAGGGGGTGATGTGGCNGGGACACGGTTCCATACCCAGGTCATGTAGCACATGGCCTCGAAGGAAAAGACGGAGGAGAGGGAGGACTCGCTGAGGAGAGTACGAACTCCATCAGCGAGGGTGCGATTCCAGCGTTCCGAGACACCGTTCTGCTGGGGTGTGTAAGGTGCCGAGGGCTCCATACGCACCCCATGAGAGGTGAGAAAGCGAGCGGTGGGACCCATGAACTCGCCACCACGGTCACAGCGAAAGACTTTGAGCCAGCGGCCACAGGCCAGTTCAGCCTGTGGCAGCCACGACTCAAGTGTGGAGCAGACGTCACTCTTTTGCCGAAGGGCAAAAACCCAGCACATTCGAGAGAAATCGTTTGTGAGATAGAGGACATAACATCCGACACCCCCAAGGGCGTCATGGGCAAGGGGTCCCATGACATCAGCGTGCAGGAGGTCAAGTGGGTAAGACGTGCGAGACTCAGAAGTGGAGAATGGGGAGCGGTGCATTTTGCCTTGAGCACAGTCGAGACAGTCAGTGGGGCAGGGTGCAGAGAACGTGTCGGCATCAAGGCCATTTGCAGGCATGTCCCAAAGCAGACTGTCAATGGCAGCAGTGTGAATGTGACAGAGATGACGATGGAGCAACTGTGCATGTGCAGGAGTGAGGGAACGGGCCACATGAACAAGAGCAGTCGTGGAGGGATGATGTGCAAACGAGGGTACACGGAACAGACGGTCACAGCGAGTACCTCGCAGTAAGACGCGACGAGTGTTGCGATGCATAACAGAGGCAACACCATGACTGGATGAGAAGTCCATGCCCTGGTCGTCGAGAGTCGTAACAGATAGCAGACTGAGCTCAAGAGCAAGCACATAGAGAACGTCAGGGAGGAAGAGCTCCCCCCCAGGGCCAACGAAGCGGACGACACCGACCCCCTGGACAGGGAGAAGGTAGCCAGAGCCAGTGCGTACAAAGCGAACAGAACCAATAGGTGCCAACGACACAAACGCTGAACGACCGGAAGTCATGTGGTGGTGGCTCCTGAATCAAGAATCCAGAAGCCACCCGTCACACGGACAGAAGCAGGGTCACGACTCACAGCAGCAATGGCAGAACGTGGAAAAAGGCACTGGCTACAAGCAGCAAGGCAACGAGGGAGACTGTACGAGTGCCAATCCTCAATCCATGGGACATCATATGGGGGTCACCCCTGAACATGACCGGAGGGGGGTCCACGAAGAGACAAGTCAACAGCACACGCAAGGCCCTCCTCAACCGAACGTACACTCTCACCTCCCTCATCACGGAGGTGATGCTGGTGGATGGTGTGCGAGAGCGCAGAGTCCAACTGGCGCTTGTCCTCAGGGGGTCCGGTGATGAGTGCGGCAGATGAGTGTGGCTGGGGACCAGGAGTGGGCGATGTCCATGATGGAGATGAGTAGAAGCCGGAAGGAGGCCCAAAGTAGACAGGACCTCCAAATCCCGGGGGCCAACCCCAGGGTGTAGGTGGAGAAGGTGCAGAGAGGACAGTGCTGTAGGCAGCTGCTGCAGGGAATGGAGAAGACGTGTGCGTGGAGCTACGACTGGACCCCGCGAAGGTGGAGGAGCAGGCAGAGCCTCCACCTGACCCTGAAGAGCGTGCCCAATGAGCACGCATGGCTGAGGCCAGGCGTGCATCATCTGGTGGTGCAGGGCACTTGGGCGCTGCATGACCAGCGGCGCCGCAGTTCCAGCAAGTGACAGTGCTGGAGGAGGAGGAGTGGGATGCCGTGCTATCAAAACCGCGACCCTTGCCCCCTTTCCCCTGCCCTCCACCGCCAGAGCCACCTCCTCGGCCTTTACCTTTGTTGCCCCTCCCACTACGCCCACTTCCTTGGGAAGCAAGGGAGGTGGCGGTGGTAGTGGAGGTGGAGAGGGAGGATGAGCTGGAGGCTGAGGAGGTAGAGGAGGAGGGAAGTGCGATGGTCGCTGCTGCAACAGCTGCGCGGTGGATGCGTTTGTTCTGCAAGGAGCTCCACCAATCAGTGAGGCGCTGGGAGGTGAACTCCCACAAAGCCCCAATCCCAGGGGGTGCGTCAGCGGGAACAGGCATTGCCGCCAGACGCTCCAACTCTGTGGTCTTCACTTCGCGAAAGATGTCGCTGAGTTCAGGGATGAGACCGTTGACAATGGAGAGGACAGCGGGGAGTTGGCCTGGGGCGGCTTTGCCGAGGTCACGCAGCAGGCGCAGACTGCGAGCCCAGTAGGCGTCAGCAGTCTTGTCAGCACGCATGGAGAGCATGTTGAACTGGACGGTGAGGTCGCTCTGTGCCGCATGTCCAGTGACTATCGTGCGCCGCTTGATCAGGGCATAAGCCCCAACCGGGTGAGCGGGAGTGCGGCGTACAGTGTCAGCATTGTAGGATCCAATCTCATCACTGAGATCGTCTGGTCCGGCGTGAATGAGTGCTCGAACCGCTCGCGCTGACTCAGAATCGACAGGCACGAAAGGTGGGACAGCTGAGGGATTTGGTGCATGGTAGTATTCCCAGAGTTGTTCTCCTTGCACCCAGGCACTAAAACAAACCTCCCAAGAGTGAAAGGTGAGGCTGGGTGTGAAGTGGGGTGGAGTGGAGTCAAAGTCAGGCTTGCGTTGCACTGCTGGGGCAAGCGCTTTGGCTGCAGCAGCGCCAGCAGCTGCGGCGACTGCAAGTGGATCAGAGGTAGATGTGCCACCGGTAGTGCAAGCGGAAGCGGGAGAAGTGGAAAAAGCGGCGGCAATGCCAGTGGACTGAGTGCTGTGCAGTGTGGGCTGCAGGCGATTCAGAACCAAGTCAGCAATGTGGTCGGCGAATGGCTCTTGATCAGCCTGCTTAGCCTTAAGTTTTTCCTCAGCAGCCCGCTGAGCACTGAGAGCTGCCTATAATGCAGTGCGCTCATGCTGAAGCTCAGCCTGCAGTGCTGTGTATTGGTCATCGTCAACTGGCATTGTGCCGGCGACGTGACTCTGCCAAAAACAATTCGGCAGAGTTTCCCTTGCCCAAGTGGGCGTGGGAAGTAAGAGATTGGTGTTGAAAGTGCACTGCAAGACAACAACCTGAACGCACAAATACGCCAACACAGGGAAGGCAGAGAGTGCGGAAGAGCAGGAAAAAGGCAGGCTCACCACGCACTGCGGTGCAGAGAGAACAGTGGTGGCAGTGCTGCAGC
>SZWC01009099.1:82945-96179 GCA_023375785.1 Penium margaritaceum
GGCAGCTGCCAGCCGTGGCTGCTGCTGCTCGCTGCTCAGTGCAAGCGAGTAGCGAGCAGCAGCCCGCTGCTGCGAGCGAGCAGCAGCTCGCTCCTGCCAAGCGAGCAGCAGCCCACTGCTCGCAGCAAACAGCGGGTTGCTGCCCCCTGTGACACGGAAGGGAAAAAAAAAAAAAAGATGGAAACAAAGAAATCCCCCAACCCCGCAATTTGCTGTAGCAGCCCACAGCAGTAGCGAGCAGCTGTTGCAAAACGTAGCAGCAGTAGCAGCGCGTTGCAGTAGCAGCGAGCTACAGCGGCCACAGCAGCCGTAGCAGCTCGTAGCAACAGCAGCTACAGCTGCAAGTGCAGTAGCAACAACAACAACAACAACAATTGCAGCAGCAGCAACAGTAGTAGCAGCAACAGCAGCAGACAGAAGCAGCAGCAGTAGCAGCAGTAGTAGCAACAACAGCAGCAGCAGCGGCTGTAGCAGCATCAGCAGCAACAGCAGCAACGGCGACCCCAACGACCACCGCTGCTGATGTCATCACCCCTCTGCTGACATCACTACTGACGTCACTGCTGACATCATCAACAAAAAAAAGGGGGAAGAAAGGAAAGGGGGAAGACCAAAGGGGTGGGTAGAATCCCCACCGCCCCAAGCTATTGGTGACATCAGCAACACAAAGACAAATACAAAAAACAAGGGACACTAAATCATGGCTGGTAGTCTCGGTGAGGAGGGGTCCTCCTCTGTTGGGGGACCCCTACCCCTCCTTTCTTGCAGCGACTGTAGCACCACCAGTAGCAGTAGCAACACCCGCCGCTTCTACAACAACAGCAGCCTCCGCCGCCGCAGTAGCAGCAGCCGCCGCCGCCGCCGCAGCAGCAGGAGCAGCCCCGCCGCCACGGCAACAGCTACCGTCGCCGCCGTAGTAGCAGCAGCCGAAGCAGTAGCAACAGCAGCCAAAGCAGCAGCAGCAGCTGCAGCAGCAGCTCACTGGTTGCATTGGCGGCAACCCTGACCCCCTCGTTGCTCTTCAACAACAGCTCGCCGCCTTGACGCAACAGCTTGCAACACTATAACCAGTCGCCTCCCAGACCGCCTCCAGTGTGCTGCCGTCGTTCATCCCTCCAGAGCACGCTAGCCCCGCTGTGTCCGCTGCCACGTACTACCTGGCACAGCAGCAGACTCAGCACCAACGGCAGACAGTGGCCTCCGTCCTTGGCCCCACTCTGGGTGCCGGCTGCAGGCAGAAGAACTTTGAGACGCTACTGCCGCCGCTTCAGGCCGGCGGGGAGTTCCGGAGCTGGGAGCTCAGCTTCCGGATCTGGGCGTAGGGTGAGGGTCTGTGGGCCTACTACACCCTCCCTTACGACTCCACCCAGGTCGATCAGCTGTATGACGCTGGTCGCACCGTATGTGCCCTTGTCCCAGTCGCCCCCCCAGCTTCCCGCCTTGGCCTAGAGCCCTTCCTTGGCGACTTCACCGCAGGCGACATCCCAGACCCTGCAGCCGCATGGCACGTCCTCAGCAGGCCCCATCGCCTGTCCAGCGACGCTGAGACAGGTCATCTTCTCCGGGAGTTCAACTCCCTACACATGGGGGAGACCGAGACGGTCACTGCCTACTGGCAGCGGGCGGAGGACATCCTCCGTCGACTCAACAAATCTACTCCGTCCCCTCTGTCCGCACTCCTCACGATCAAGCGCGGCGCCACTAGCGCATATGCAGACGTCTTCGTCCACTACCCTCAGGACATCCTCTCCACCATGGAGGCCCGGGACACCCTCATGCCCTGGGCATATGAGCTCTTCCTCCGCATTGAGGAAGCTCGCCAGGAATCCCAACTCCATCGCACGGAGGCCCTTGCATCCCCTGTCGTCGCCTCCCCTGCCATTGCCTCCGTGGCCATCGCCTCCCCCATCATAGCTACCTCATCGTCTTCGGGGAAGAAAAAGAAAAGTCAGAACAAGAAAGGCAAGGGTCCACCATAGCAGCAGCAGCAGTCATCGACCGGGTCCAGCGGTGGTGGCTCGGTCTGCCACAACTGTGGCCAGCCCGGGCACAGGTGGTACACGTGCCCTCTCCCGACGGACGAGGCACGCGTCATCGCCACCATGCGCCGCCAGTAGGAGCGTCGCCTCGCCTTTGTTGCCGTTGCTGCTGCTGGGCCTGACACTCCGACCTCGTCCAGTAGCTCTGCCACTCCGACAGCTCTGCCTGTCTTGTAAACACCCGCGCTACAGCAGTACTACCCGCAGCAGTACTACCCACAACCGTCGGCACCTCCGCTTCCTTCGTCGGCTCAGCCCTCCCACTACCCGGGCTCCGGTGCCGTCACTCCGCACTCCGTCTATACTCCTGGGCCATCCTCCCGTGAGCGTCATCTGGAGCAGTTCATCGCGCTCCAGCTTGGCCTGCCTCGCCCTCCTCCCCAGGGAAGTGCGAGTTGCGTCACCTCTTGCCCTCCGGCCCATCCCTGTATGACTGAGACTGAGCTGCGGTCGTGTCTTGTTTCCTCGTCTGTCTCGTCTTCTCCCGCGTTCTCCTCCACCACACTCCTTGATGTCATTACGTGGCTTGACGATTGGCAGTCTCGTTTCGCGCCTCTTTCCAACGCGACCGCGTCCCTCGCTTGCTGCCATGTGACCATGAACGATCTGGCGACCCCTGTCCAGGACCCTGCTGAGACCTGGATCATCGACTCCGGGGCCACGCATCACATGACGGCCTCTCGTGAGACCTTCACTATGCTCGGTCCTTTCGGCGATGTCTCCGGTGTCCGGACGGGTTCCGGATAGGTGTTGCCTGTCCGTGGTGTTGGCATCGTTCGTTTCCGTGGTCCTACCGGTGACGTCTTTCTGACCGATGTTCTCTTCGTCCCTGGTCTCGAGCTCAGCCTCCTGTCCATGATTGCCCTTGACCACATGAGTATGGATGTTGTGTACTCGCGTGATGTCGGCACTGTGTCGTTGCGGCCGTCTGGTCTTGTCGTACTGAACGCCACCGCCCGTGGCAACTTGTAGCATGTTGCTCGCCTCTACTCTTCCCCTCCCGTCTCCTCCCCGTCGGGCGGCAAAGGCCATGTGTTTGTCACCAGTACGCTTTCCCCTCAGCACACCCGCCTCTTGCACCACCGTCTTTGCCACGCCCACTCTGCCAACGTAGAGAGCATGCTCCGCACCAAGCCGGCCAAGGGCCTTGACTCGGAAACTTTCCCTCTCCTGTGCCCCACTCAGTGCATTGACTACGCTCAGGGGAAGATGCACCGGTCCACGTATCCCCTGTCTTCCTCCCATGCGTCTGCCCCTCTCGGCCTTGTCCACTCGGACGTCATGGGCCCTCTCCCCACCGAGTCTATTGGCCGCTATGTTCTCACCCTTACGGACGACTATTCTGGCTATTGTTGGGTCTTCTGCCTTTGACAGAAGAGCGATGTTGCCCGAACCATTCAAGACTGGCTTGTCCTTGCGGAACGCGAGTGTGGCCGCCCTCTTCACCGCTTTCGATCCGATCGTGGTGGCGACTACCTGGATGAGGCCACAACCTTTCCCGCCTACTGCGGGATCCACCATGAGACGTCTCCGAGCTGTGGAAACGTACTATGGCCGACGCCGTTTGCACCATGTGGGTCGAGTTGGGTCTCTCAGATGGCTTCTATTCTAAAGCCATGGCCTACATGACCTGGGTCTGGAACCGGATTCCCCATGGTCGCATTCCCCGCCAGTCCACGCCATACCAGCACTGGTGCGGTCGGCGCGCTGACCTCTGCCCGGCTCGCGTCTGGGGCTGCGTGGCCATTGTGTGGCTGCCCGCCCCACAGCAGGGCGGCAAGCTCGCCCCCCGCGGACGCCCCTGCACCTTCCTTGGTGTTTCTCGTTAGTCCTAGGCCTGGCACTTCTGGGACCCATCCCGATACTGCATCGTTGAGTTCCGCGATGCCCTCTTAATTGAGGACCTGTTTCCTCGTGACCTCATCCGCTCTGGCTCGTCCGTGTCCCTCTTGTCGCGTGGGGGAGTGGTGAGTCCAACCTCCGTCCTCTCGCTTCTGGGTGACACATCACTCCGTCCCTCTGAGCCGGTAGCCCCTGTCGTGTCCTCCGCTCCCCCCGGGCCAACAGTCCCAGCCGCGTCCGCTTGCCCCTCCGAGCCAGCTGCCCCCGTCGCGTCTGCTGGCCCCTCCGGACCAGCTGCCCCAGTCGCGTCCGCTTGCCCCTCTGGGCCAACAGCGCCTGTCGTGTCCGCTGGCCCCTCCGGGCCGGCAGCCCCTGTCGCGTCCGCTCGCCCCTCCGGGCTGGCAGCCCCAGTCGCTTCCGATGGCCCCTCCAGGCCGGCAGCCCCAGTCACGTCCGCTCGCCCCTCCGGGCCGGTAGCCCTCGTTGCTTCCGATGGCCCCTCCAGGCCGACAGCCCCATTCGCGTCCGCTGGTCCCTCTGAGCCCGCAGCTCTTGTCACGTCCGCTGGCCCCTCCGGATTAGCTGCCCCAGTCGCGTCCGCTAGCCCCTCCAGGCCGGCAGCCCGAGTCGCGTCCGCTGGCCCCTCCTGGCCAGCAGCGCCTGTCGCGTTTGCTGGCTTCTCCGGGCCAACTGGCCCCTCCGGGCCAGCAGCGCCTGTCGCGTCTGCTGGCTCCTCCGAACTGACAGCCCCAGTCGCGTCCGCTAGCTCCTCCGGGCCAGTACCCCCGTCTGCCTCCGTAAGTCCGTCGGACTCAGGGCCATCTTCTGCCCGACCGCGCTACATACGTAGCCCAGGCGGCAGCCTCCGACCTCGGCCGATAGTAAGCGCGTAGACCGTCGCACCGCGTCCCATGGCGCCTCGACCCCCTGTGGCTCCACGTGTCTCCTCCACTCCCACGGTCATGAGTGGGAACCCTGGCACAAAGGCTCTCGGCTTGACCATTTCCGCCATCATCACAAACCTTCACCCAGGCTCTGCACTGGGCTACGCCATGTTTCATCACGAGCATCGGCATGTTGTTGTGGCTGCACTCGCCCGCATCCTACCTGGGGCTCGTGATGCACATGCCCTCTCAGTCCGGTCCACAACGCGCCCAGAAGACCCAGCCACCCTACGCGAGGCTCGAGCCTCCCCTGAGGCTGCACATTGGGATGCTGCCTGTGCCAAGGAGCTCGCTGCTATCCGGCAGCACCACGTGTATGACCTCGTCGACCTCCCTCCAGGTCTGAAGGCCATTTGTGCCAAGTGGGTCTTTCGGCGCAAGTCGAAGCCTGATGAATCCTTGGAAAAGTACAAGGCCCGCCTCACAGCAAAGGGCTTTGCTCAGGTCCCTGGGGTCGATTACGACCAGATCTTCGCCCGAGTCGGTCGGTTCTCCACTAGCCGGGCGCTCTTTAGCCTGGTTGCCCAGCACGGGTGGGAGCTGCATCAGATGGACGTGAGCAACGCGTTCCTCCATGGCTCACTGGAGGGTGAGGAGCTCTACATGACGCAGCCCCCAGGCTTCGACGACGGCACTGGGAGAGTTTGGTGGCTGCGGAAGGCCCTCTATGGCCTGAAGCAGTCGNCCTCGTCGACCTCCCTCCAGGTCGGAAGGCCATTGGTGCCAAGTGGGTCTTTCGGCGTAAGTGGAAGCCTGACGGATCCTTGGACAAGTACAAGGCCCGCCTCACAGCAAAGGGGTTTGCTCAGGTCCCTGGGGTCGATTACGACCAGATCTTCGCCCGAGTCGGTCGGTTCTCCACTAGCCGGGCGCTCTTTAGCCTGGTTGCCCAGCACGGGTGGGAGCTGCATCAGATGGACGTGAGCAACGCGTTCCTCCATGGCTCACTGGAGGGTGAGGAGCTCTACATGACGCAGCCCCCAGGCTTCGACGACGGCACTGGGAGAGTTTGGTGGCTGCGGAAGGCCCTCTATGGCCTGAAGCAGTCGCCTCGGTGCTGGAACCAGGATATAAGCAGCACGCTTCTCCATGGCGGCCTCCAGCGCAGCACCGCTCACCCCGCACTGTTCGTCAGCCCGCGAGGTTAGACCTTCGCCGCGATTCTGGTCTACATCGACGATCTCCTCATTGCGTCGCCAGACGCGGCCGCCATCCAGCGTGTCAAGGACTTGCTACACGCCGCCTACCAGATGAAAGATCTCGGGTATGCTCGAGTCTACCTGGGCATGGAGCTCGAGCATGATTGCTCTCAGGGCATCCTACACGTCCACCAGGCTGCCTATGTGCAGACCCTGTCCACTCGCTTCGCCGAGGACGTGCCCCTCGTGCCTATCGCATCTTCACCCATGTCACCCGATGGCCAGGTGAAACTGAAGAGTCATGATCCAGCTGTTGTGGGGGAGCCAATTGATGTGACCACGTATCTGCGGGTCATCGGGTCACTGATGTTCCTGGCGACGACGACGCGCCCAGACATCGCGTTCGCCGTCAACCTCCTGGCCCAGTTCTTTCAGGAGGCACTTCATCTCCACTTTGAGGCCGCAATCCGAGTGCTACGCTATGTCGTCTCGACCCCTCGGCGAGGTCTCATGTTCCGCCGTCAGCCGTCCATCGTCGCAGTGGGCTACACCGACAGTGACTGGGCCGGCTGTCCATACGGTAAGAGTCGCGCAGGCTGGATCTTTTTGGTCGGTGGCACGACTGTAACCTAGCGCAGTGACAAGCAAGGGTACATTGCACGTAGCACTGCTGAGGCTGAGTACGTGGCCCTTGGCTCAGGCGCGTGTGAGAGTGTGTGGTTGCATCGTCTGTTGTCCGAGTTGTGTCAGTCTGTCGCATCCATCACCTTGCATTGTGACAATGAGAGTGCCATGGCCATCGCGGACAATGACGGTGTGCATCACACTCGCACAAAGCACATCAATGTTGAGTATCACTATGTGCGTTTGTTGTTGCATGACGGCAGCATCAGCATCGTATGGGTTGAGACAGCACGGCAGCTGGCTGACTTCCTGACCAAGGCACTAAGGCGGGACTCGTTCAAGGAGGCTGTGAGTTCAGTCGGCGTGCGTCCGTGAGTTGCCCTCTTTGTCTCTGCCTGCGTCTCTGCGTACCTTGGGGGAGTCTAGATGTTCATCGTTTCTCTGCCCGCCCATGTACACTATGCCTGTGAGTCATGGGGGAGTGTTGGTTTCTGCGCATCTCTCATTGTGCTGTGCTGTGTCCTCCCAGCTTGTGTACATCGGCGTGCAGATGACTGACAGCGAGACTCGACGCTGATGGAGTGTCATCCGGTGGAGCCGACGCACGCTGAGCTCTGCTCGCATTTCGTTGGAGCCTCCTCTCTCTGCCGACGTGCTCAGCTCCATCGGCAGGCCTCCTCGGCGGTCGTGCTGTCGGCGGTCACTGCCACCCCAGTTGCTATCTGCATGCGTCCAGCGCGTCCCATCGCGTCTGCATCACCATGCTCTGCCTAGGGTCCTTGTTGCATGCTGTATGGCCCTGTTCGGCATCATGGACCACCGTAGGCACTGCCCGGGTTCGGGCAGCCATAACTCTTTCCCACTGTTTTTCTGGCTGATTCTGACCGCATGACTGCGTTCGCAGCGTCGGTATTATGGTATGGTTCAGTTTTCAGGCAAAACGGACGACGCCCGGATTTTGGGCCGTCGGGCGTCTGGCAGGGCTCACCGAGAAAACCCTGCCTGCCAGAAAATAGGTCCAGAGCTATTTTCTGATTGGCTAGTTAGCTGAGTAACAACTTTTACACTAGTGGGGGGCAGCTAGAACTTGGAGGGGTCTCCCATTGTTGCTCATTCTTCATTCCTAACCAGTTACTTTCAGTTTTCAGCTGCTTTCTGGCGCTAACTCTGGCACGCGCGTTTCTAAGTAACAAACCCAGAGCTCCCAGACTTAGACTCTAGAGCAGCAGACTGAGGGGGCAGCTGACTTAAGCAACGAGTGTGGAAGGCCGCACGTTGCATCAACAACGGTGCTACCCCAACCTGCTGCCTAGGTTTTCTTGCTAACAGGACACTTGGCCAGTTTGCCCTTGGCGTCGGAGTGAATATTGCGGTTCTCACGACATGATGGGCTCATTGTGCAATAACAGAAATTCCCACTCTAGAAGATTAGGGATTCGTGTACGTTTGGTGCGTAACACCCCCCCTCCCCCGCCCCCTTCGAACGTTCACATACCCCTCGAAAGAAGGGTGTGTGAATGTTAGAACACATTGATGACATCAGCATGTCAATGGTGCATCACATGCACCATGGACATGATGCTCTTTCTTGCTTTTTAATAGGTAAAAATTTCAATGTTTTCAAGTCAATAGGTAGGGGAGTCTTATTCTTCTCAACGTCATGTACGATGAGCCTATGGTTCTGACCACATGGTAAGGCATACACATTAGAATGTTATGGGTAATCCCTACATGTACCCTCTTGGGTTACATGAATTAGAAATAATGTTTAGGGCATGCAGGCCCATGCAAAATCGAACATGAGCTTTGTGTGTGTGCGATGCAAGACGGCAAGAATTTGGCTAGGTCTGGAACGCTGAATATAAAGAACAAGGAGGGTCTACAAATTAGCCCCTAGCGGGCTTATATAGGGGCGACCGGCAGGTAGCCGCACCGGGCCCCGTCACCCTTGCTGAACCCAAATGAGTCAACAGGGAGAACACACTGCATACACAATGACAGCAACAAAGGTGGTCTCCTCAAGGCACCGGAATAGCTCTCCAAGTGCCCGGGTCTCGACCACTAAGAAAATATGAGCAGTGCCAAACCAAACTTGGAATCAACGTACAGACATCACAGACGGCTTTTCGAATATCGGAAGCCCCACAACAGCCATCGGGTCTCCTCGCCGCACCGGTATAGTCCACCGGGTGCACGGGTCTCAACCCACCGAGAAAACTCTTCTACCTCCCGACAAGCCCACAGAGCTACCGGAACGCATTGATCGCATCTCGCCGGCACTGTCGTACGTGCTCAAGAAGTATCGAGACACTCCGAACGCCTGTCGTGTCGTCAAGCTCTCCTCCACCATATACCCCGGATGTGGGTATATCGGTAAACTAGTAGTGTCGGTTGTGACGGGTGGAAGCCACACAAACCAACGCTCCCCCTGGCTGACATAGCCGTCCACGCCAGAACGAATGAACAAAGGCATGGAACAATAATGTATGGCAAGCAATAACATGCATGAGTCAACTCACACAGATACACACACACACACACACACACACACACACACTCATCTTCTATCCATCTAGGGTCTCCGTGGACAGTGGCACAGCCCACCAAGTATCTGGGTCTCGACCATGAGAGGAGTGATGCACACGCACACAAAGCAGTGTAATGCACATACACATGCCATACACATGTCAGAGGACAAGATGGTCTCCTCATGACACTAGCGGTACCAGGGCCCGGGTCTCGACCGCTACGAGCAATCCGACATAATGAAAGGCCACTCTCTGCCATGTCGGGGTCAGACTCCATGCCATGTGCTGTTACCGTATCATCTGAGTCTGCCTGAGCTGAGGCTCGGGCAGCACGGCCCAGCGCGAGTGCGGATCTTGTCGGTAGGGTCACATCAAGCAATGCGCGGTGACCACACTCCCCCTCGACAGGTACAGCAACGGAGGCCGAGGAGGTGAAGGATGTATCAAAACCGGCGTACGCACGTCGTGCGGAGCGCTGATGTCGACGTCGCGGAGTCACTCGACTAGAACGACTGCATGAAGACATGTCACCGCGAGATGGCATCGTGTTCGTAGCAGAGTGGAGGATCGAAAATATGGTGGTAGTCTGGGACTCGCTGGCAGATGGAGCTGAAGGTACACCATCGGATGAGGATGGAGGAGAGGATGGAGGAGATGTGATCGAAGAAGCCATATAAAAACGAGTAGCAGAAGCACGCTCAGCGACGACGAGGTCACAAAGCCGCTGCACCATCTACCGGAGGCCGTGGATCTCTGGAAATATGCTTGCTAGAGGTCTAGCTACGGGATCTACCAATGCCGGCAGATCCGTATGCTGTGGAGGACGCAGGCTAGGCAGAGGCTGTAGCCAAGGTGGATGCCAACCGGGAGGGCGCGTCCAACAGCGACGCCAACCATGACGTCCATCACCATAGTAGTAACACGCAAATGCGTAGGGCGCCTGCTCAGATGTTCGCGTACTCATCTCGTGCGTTGGACGATGGATAGGTACCGAGGGCACCTACTCCCGGTGGTAAACACCAAACCACGGGAGAGAATGAGGCCAGTAGGTACTGTCACTCTTGGAGGTCACGGCGTCCGGGTGAGCAAACGTGACCAGACGAAACGAGCTGCACCACCACACCGCGCCCGGAGACTACAATCTGACTAACTGCGACCACTAATGCTGCTGCCACTAATAGAGCGAAGACTGCTCCAAGACGAGAAGGGGTGGCGGCTGCAGGTGTGGCGGTTGCTCCAAGCGGTAGACGAGTCAACCCTCGGAGATGGTAAGACAAGAATCCGCTGTCGATCCTACGGGGTGAAGTGCGCGCACCAATCCACGGGCCCAGGAAGACGCCGGTTCAGGACGCTTCTTGAAACGGAGATCGCCGTCGACGAAAGTCTGCTATCGGCTGAGAAGGCAAAACTGCAAGCTCTTGCGTAGCTGCCGCACTATGTAGTCAACGATACTCCACCGCCTGATGCTGCTATTGCGACTATGAAAGCTACTGCTGTTTCGTCGGTAGTAGTTAGAATGTTCTCCATTTTTTGTTTTTTTTTTCCTTTCCCTCAGCCAACCCCAATTTTTTAAATTGCCGTCAACCGCCACCTTTTTACTCTCTATCTCGCTCTGTCCCAACCCCCACCCCCTTTTTTTTCCCTTTTCTCGTCCCTTTTTTTTCTTTTATATGTTTTTTCTCACCCCGGCTTTTCCCGTCACCCAGTTCTGGATTGCCCCCTTGAATGGGGGCAGGTTAGGATGGAGTGGGGGATTAAAAAAAAGCAAGGGGTGATCTCAGGTCGCCCCCCCCCCTCACTCCTTGCTCGCTCACCAAAAAAAGCGAGCAAGAGAGCGAGTGAGCGAGTGAGTGGGGAGAGGAGAGGGCGGGGGGCGGGTCCGCCCATCTCTCCATCCGTCGGCGGATGGGGCCGACGGAGCCGACGGTCCCCTCCAAGGGGCTCCTCGGAGGGGCTCAACGGGGCCCTCCGAGGGTCCCCTCGAGGAGGAGGGGAGAGGGAGAACAGGGCCGACGGGCCCCCTCCTCAGAGAGCCCCCCTGATGGGATCGAGGGGGCCCCTCCAAGGGGGTGGGGGCCCTCACACGAGGGCTGCGAGGCCCTTCTCTAGTAACAGCTGCAGCGGCGGTGGCAGCTGTTGCGGTTGCTGCTACTGTTACTGCTTCCGCCGCTGCTGCTGCTGCTGCTCAACGCTGCCTTCGCTACTACTGCTGCTTTTTCTGCTACTACTGCTGCTGCTACTAAACTGCGCACCAGCTGCTGCTGCTGTTTGTTGCTGTCGCGACTGCTGCTTGCTGCTGCCGCGGCTGCCGCTTGCTACTGCCGTTGCTGCTACTTGCTCCTGCACGTTGTAGCTGCTGCCGCCGCTGTTCCAGTGGCTGCTGCTGCTGCTGCTATGTGCTACTGCTACTGACGCTGCTGGTGCACCAGTTGATGCGCTGCTGCAGCTGCTCTAGCTGCTGCTGCAGCACCAGAACTGCACTCGCTGCTACTACTACCGCCGCTGTTGCCGCTGCAGTCGCTAGTGCTACTAAGTGGGGCTCACTGCCCCTGTGGCGTTCACGCACAGCCGCTTTGCGCTCCCTCACGCTGCTGCCGGCGTTGTGCCACGTGGCGCGTTCTCTTCGCGTTCTGCCCAGTGCTGCTGATTCTGCTGCTCACACGCCCCCCTGTGCTCCGATACCAAATTGAAAATAATTTGTACGGCATGCAGGCCCATGCAAAAATGAACATGAGCTCCGTGTGTGAGTGCGATGTAAGACGGCAAGAATTTGGCGAAGTCTGGACCGCTGAATATAAAGAACAAGGAGAGATTACAAATGAGCCCCTAGCGGGCTTGTATAGGGGCGCCGGCAGGTAGCCGCACCAGGCCCCGTCACCCCTGCTGAACCTAAATGAGTCAACAGGGAGAACACACTGCATACACGATGACAGCAACAAAGGTGGTCTACCCGAGGCACCGGAACAGCTCTCCGAGTGCCCGGGTCTCGACCACCGAGAACATATGAGCAGTGCTAAACAAATCTCGGAATCTTGTTGATTCCATTAGTGAGATGATTGGGCGTGGAGGTAGTGAGTGCGTAGATAGGGTGGCAGGTTGCGACATGAAGGGGGTGGCAGGGTTTGGATTGGATAGTCATACGTAAAACATAAGAAGTTCACCATGTGTACAAGTGCTAAACCAGACTACTGAAGGGGAACAAAACTTGGCCGTGAAGATTGGCTGTTGTGGTTGAAAGTGTCGGGTGGAAGTAGAGAATGTGCAATGACAGCTTTAAATGCCAAATGAGTGCTGATAACAACATTAGTATAGGAAGAGCCAGATGCAGAGCCGCATGTATATGTTATGATAGTAGCACTGCAATACGTGCTACAACATTGCTGAAGATGTTCCTAGGTAGCTGTCCTCTATGGTTAATGACTGGAGTCCTCTCTAGCATTTCTTTTCTTCTGTCTCCAATCAGCGGTCCTCAACAGCAATCCTCTTCTTCTGTCGCATTTTATGACAGTAGATGTGGCAAATGCAGTGGGATCTTGTGCCTTTTGGAGATGTTTCATGGAAACATCTGGCACAAAAACTGCAAACACAGATTTTCCCTGATCCACAGGTTCGCTGCGTCCTTCAGTACTCAAGAGAGCTATATTTATTGCATTTAATGCTCCTTAAACCTCAAAAATAGTGGATTTGTGACCAGGCATTTGTAAATGTGCTAGAAGGGGAAAATGTGATGATTGTTTCTTGGGTAGTATTCTCCTTTTCGGATTGCATGATGAAATGCATGGAGTGCCAATGGGCTGACTGGTTGGATCTACAAGCTGATTTTTCCCTTAAGGCAATGCACTTCAGAACAAAAAGAAGAACCGAAGTATATGCCAAAAGTCAATCAAGCAGAGCTCTCACCACACAGAGGGCATGGTAACATGATGCAGAGAGGCAGGATGGCAACCGCTACAAGGGTTTTGATGATGGATACCCAAGAGGTTAGCAGAAGGTGGATAATAGTAAGATCTTTAGTAACAGCAGCCAGAGCTGTTGGTGTGTTGGGGATAACTGTCTAAACTGGACTGGTAAAGAATGTGTGTATGAGAGAGAGAGAGAGAGAGAGAGAGAGAGAGAGA
>SZWC01009100.1:0-15743 GCA_023375785.1 Penium margaritaceum
CACTTACACGTACTTACACGCACTTACACACACTTACATGTATTTACACGAACTTCACGTACATACACACACTTACACGTACTTACACATACGTACACACACTTACACGTAGTTACATGCACTTACACGTACTTATACACACTAACACGCACTTACACGTACTTATACGCAGTTAAACGCAGTTAGAGACACTTACACGCACTTACACGCACTTACACGTACTTATGCGCACTTACACACACTTACATGAACTTACACGTACTTACACAACACTTACACACACTTACACGCACTTACACGCACTTACAAACACTTATATATTCTCACACGCACTTACACACACTTACACATACTTACACGTACTTACATGCACTTACACACACTTACACGCACTTACACTCACTTACACACACTTACACGCACTTACACACACTTACACACTCTTAGACACACTTACACACACTTACACATACTTACACGTACTTACATGCACTTACACGCACTTACACACACTAACACGTACTTATCCGCGATTACATGTACTTACATGCACTTACACGCACTTACACGTACGTAGACGCACTTACACGCACTTACACATACTTACACGTACTTACACGCACTTATACGCACGTACACGCACTTACACACACTTACACATACTTACACGCACTTACACGCACTTATACGCACTTACACGCACTTACATGCACGTATACGCAGTTACACGCAGTTACACATACTTATACGCACTTACACGCATTTACACGTACTTACACACACTTACACACACTTACACGTACTTACCCCCACTTACACGTACTTACACGCACTTCCACGCAGTTACACATACTTACACACACTTACACACACTTACACGTACTTACCCACACTTACACGTACTTACACGTACTTACACGCGCTTACACACATTTACACATACTTACACATACTTACACGTACTTACACACACGTAGACGCACCTACACACACTTACACGCACTTACAGGCACTTACACGCACTTACCCACACGTACACGCACTTACACACACTTACACGTACTTACCCCCACTTACACGTACTTACACGCACTTACACGCACTTACACGCACTTACACGCAGTTAATTGCACTTACACCTACTTACACATTCTTACACGAACTTACACCTACTTACAGGCACTTACACGCATTTTCACACACTTACACGTAGTTACATGCACTTACACACAGTTACACGTAGTTACACGTACTTACACACACTTACATCCATTTACAAGCACTTACACACAGGTACACGCACTTACAACACTTTTACGCAGTTACATGCACTTACACGCACTTACACGTACTTACACGCTGTTACAAGCACTTGCACGCACTTACACACACGTACACTTGCTTACACGCACTTACACATACTTAAACGCACTTACACGCACTTACACACACTTACACACACTTACACGTAGTTACATGCACTTACACGCACTTATACACACTAACACGCACTTACACGTACTTATACGCAGTTCCACGCAGTTAGACATACTTACACACACTTACACGCACTTACACATACGTATACGCACTTACACACACTTACATGCACTTACACGTACTTACACACACTTACACACACTTACACGCACTTACACATACGTATACGCACTTACACACACTTACATGCACTTACACGTACTTACACACACTTACACACACTTACACGCACTTACACGCACTTACACACACTTATACACTCTTACACGCACTTACACACACTTACACATACTTACACATACTTACACGCACTTACATGCACTTACACGCACTTACACTCACTTCCACACACTTACACGCACTTACACACACTTACACATACTTACACGCACTTACATGCACTTACACGCACTTACACTCACTTCCACACACTTACACGCACTTACACACACTTACACTTTCTTACACGTACTTACACACACTTACACATACTTACACGTACTTACATGGACTTAGATACACTTACACACACTTACACGCACTTATCCGCGATTACATGTACATACATGCACTTACACGCACTTACACGTACGTAGACGCACTTACACACACTTACACGTACTTACACATACTTACACGCACTTATACGCATGTACACGCACTTACGCACACTTACACATACTTACACGTACTTACACGCACTTATACGCACTTACACGCACTTACACGTACTTACACGCACTTACACGCACTTACATCCACTTACACACATTTACCCGTACTTACCCACACGTACATGCACTTACACGCACTTATCCGCGCTTACACGCACTTACACGCACAAACACGCACTTACAGATACTTACACGCACTTACACGCACTTACACATACTTACACATACTTACACGTACTTACACGCACTAAAGGCACTTACACGTACTTGCACGTACTTACACGCACTTAGACACACTTACACACACTTACACAAACTTACATGCACTTACACGTACTTACATGCACTTACACGCACTTACACATACTTACACGTACTTACACGTACTTACACGCAATTACACGCAGTTACACGTACTTACACACACTTACACATACTTAGACGCACTTACACACACTTACACGTACATACACGTACTTATCCTTACTTACACGCAGTTACACGCACTTACGCGCACTTACACGGACTTATACACAATTACACACACTTATACACACTTAAACGTACTTACACGCACTCACACGCACTCCCACGCACTCACACAAACTTACATGCACTTACACACACTTACCCAGACTTACACATACTAACACACACTTCCACGCACATACACGTACTTACAAGCACTTACATGCACTTATACGCACTTACACGCACTTACACGCACTTACACGCACTTACACACACTTAATCGCACGTACACGTACTTACACGTACTTACACGTACTTATATGCACTTACACGCACTTACACACACTTACACGCACTTACACGTACTTACACGCACTTACACACACTTAGGCATACGTACCCACCTATACATACTCTTACACGCATTTACGTGTATTTACACGCACTTATACACACTTACACGCACGTACACGCACTAACATGTACTTACACGCACTTACATACACGAACACACACTTACACGTACTTATACATACTTACACACACTTACACACACACACATACTTATACACACTTATGTGCACTTACACGCACTTACATGCACTTACGCGTACTTACGCACACTTACACGCACTTACACGCACTTATACGTACTTACACGTAGTTACACGCACTTACACACACTTACACGTATGTACATGCACGTACACGCTCTTACACGCACTTACATGTACTTACACACACTTACACGCACTTACACGTACTTACACGCACTTACATGCACTTACACACACTTATACACACTTACACGTACTTACATGCACGTACACGTACTTACACGTACTTACACGCACTTGAATACACTTAAACGTACTTACACGGACGTACATGCACGTACACGCACTTATACGCACTTACACGTACTTACACGTACTTTATGGGCATCAATCCCATAAAATTGGCAAGGTATCATCTGTATCTGCTCCGGCTACCTCTGCCTATCCCACAGTTGCAAACTACAGCAGCAGAACTATGTGCCACCACATCCGCCTCCACAAGCCAAATTCTTCTTCAACGGTAGCAACAAGTGCTCCCTCTCATCTACTCCACCCTCCACATCCCCGCTGCAGCCAACCACACATCTCTTCTCAATGGCGCATCATGCGAACCTAATCCCTTTCCACCTCTATACTCCTGCCTTCTCCTCCTCACTGCCCCAGTCACTTCGCCATCCTGCCAAGTCCATCAAAATCAATACTACAGCCTTCAGAAAACGACTCCTTTGCAACTCCATAATTGTCGTGCCTTGCACCATTGAGGGGGCCTGTCAGCAAAAATATCAATGGGTACAAGGCACTCTGCAACCCGACGAAAGAATTCTTTATGAAGTACTCCCTAGTACTGGATTGCCCCCTCGGAGCCCATATCCTGGAATACCCTCCGGAATATTCCACTGGTTCGGCTCAAGCACTGTACCGCGAGGAATCTAGCCGGCAGCTCCCCAATGGCCGACACCTACTCCCGCGCAACCGAGCCAACGGTTGCCACCTTCCGCACATCCCGCCCAATCACCACCAACAAAAGAGCGCCTCGGTCTTCACTACGCGCCAAAGACGTNCCTTCAGAAAACGACTCCTTTGCAACTCCATAATTGTCGTGCCTTGCACCATTGAGGGGGCCTGTCAGCAAAAAGATCAATGGGTACAAGGCACTCTGCAACCCGACGAAAGAATTCTTTATGAAGTACTCCCTAGTACTGGATTGCCCCCTCGGAGCCCATATCCTGGAATACCCTCCGGAATATTCCACTGGTTCGGCTCAAGCACTGTACCGCGAGGAATCTAGCCGGCAGCTCCCCAATGGCCGACACCTACTCCCGCGCAACCGAGCCAACGGTTGCCACCTTCCGCACATCCCGCCCAATCACCACCAACAAAAGAGCGCCTCGGTCTTCACTACGGGCCAAAGACGTCCGACGGCTCTGATCCATTGGAGAAGCCAGCCGGCACCGGCTCTATCAATGCCTCCACGCCCCGGCCTCTCGTTCAAGGACTCAGGCGGAGTCGCTCAGCGACTCCGTCATCGGTGTCAGCCGCAGTAGTAGCAGCGCGGCTACGGTTACGACTAGCGTACCGTCGCCATAGGCTTAGACCTAGAATAGAAGCTACTATATATGTGCGTACCTCGTGTATTAGGAGCTACCCTTTTGTGGTCATTCAGTTATCAATCAATTATCATGCTTCGTTTCTCAGCCCCGGCTCTCGCCCTGCCCCTACTCAGGCTCGGCCTTATGGCCCGCCACAACTCTTTGTCGCTGTTCATCATCCTGCTTATCGTCTCAGTCTTCAGCGGCCACTCAGATGTATTGAAGAACTTAGGCCGCATTGTCATGCCAGCCCGCACACCAGCGCTGCGGCAAGCACAGGCAACCGACCTTGGTACAAGCAACCTCACGCTGTAGCACCTTCAACCGTCCTTCAGTTCTTGTATCTCCACTGTAATCTCCTCTCATGTTGATCAGCCTGCGCTTCGATGCTGCGGTACACGGATTCAGCCGGCCCGTACCTTGGCGCTTCAGCCTTGCGGCCCGTGCCTCGGCACTGTCCCCACTTCTTAAAGCTCAGCTTATCTTCTCATCGTTATGGTGACTGATCCCTACATCAGCGCTCGAGCATGTGCACCGCGCCCACTCATGTTCTTGTCTGATCCTAATTCACAGCGCTCCTCCCTCCGACCGCAGCCCCGCATTCCAGACTGTCATCTCTTCCTCTCCGCTTCAGTCGATGATTCCCATGACGCTTGCATTTTCCCAACAGCTATTGTGCGCAATGCCTTGACAAAGCTGGCATGTGCCACTGACCATGACCACAAAGTTTACCAAGAACCTTAAACGGCTATGAATCATAACACGAGTCAGCCACGGTCAGAGTGTCCAATCACAGTGCAGATCTACTAGGCATGACCTTACAGGTATAAACAAGGTAGAATACTGGTGGCTTGGTGTGGCTATTCTGCGCAATGCCTTAACACAGTTGGCATGTGCCACTGACCATGACTACAAAGTTTACCAAGTGACTTTATCTTCTACGAATCGTAACACGAGTCAGCCACTGTCAAGGTGCCCAATCACAGAAAACATCTAACATGCATGACCTTCCACGTATAAACAAGGCAAAAAACCAGTGGCTTGGCACGGCTATTGTGCGCAATGCCTTGACAAAGGTGGCATGTGCCACTGACCATGACCACATAGTTTACCAAGTACCTTAAACGGCTATGAATCATAACACGAGTCAGCCACGGCCAGAGTGTCCAATCACAGTGCAGATACACTAGGCATGACCTTACATGTATAAACAAAGTAGAATACATGAGGCTCGTTGTGGCTATTATGCGCAATGCCTTGACAAAGTTGGCATGTGCCACTGACCATGACCACAAATATATCCAAGTGACTTTTACTTCTTTTGATCATAACACGAGTCAGCCACGGTCAGAGTGCCCAATCAAAGTATAGATTTGCTAAGCATGATCTTGCAGATACAAACAAGGTACAATAGTGGAGGCTCGGTGTGGCTATTTTGCACAATGCCCTGATAAAGTTGGCATGTGCCACTGACCATGACCACAAAGTTTACCAAGTGACTTTAACTCCCACGAATCGTAACACGAGTCAGCCACGGTCTGAGTGTCTAGTCACAGTGCAGATGTACTAGGCATGATCTTACATGTACAAACAAGGTAGAATACTGGTGGCTCTGTGTGGCTATTGTGCGCAATGCCTTCACAATGTTGGCATGTGCCACTGACCATGACCACAAAGTTTACCAAATGACTTTAACTTCTTTAAATCGTAACACGAGTCAGCCACAGTCAGAGTGCCCAATCACAGTTCAGATGTACTAGGCATGACCTTACAGGTATAAACAAGGTAAAAAACCGGTGGCTTCGCACGGCTATTGTGCGCAATGCCTTGAAAAAACTGGCATGTGCCACTGACCATGACCACACAGTTTACCAAGTACCTTAAACGGCTATGAATCATAACACGAATCAGCCACGGTCAGAGTGTCCAATCACAGTGCAGGCATATTGGACATAACATTGCATGTATAAACATGGTAGAATACTGGTGGCTCGGTGTAACTATTGTGCGCAATGCCTTGACAAAGTTGGCATGTGCCACTGACCATGACCACAAATGTATCCAAGTGACTTTTACTTCTTTTGATCATAACACGAGTCAGCCACGGTCAGAGTGCCCAATCAAAGTATAGATTTGCTAAGCATTATCTTGCAGATACAAACAAGGTACAATACTGGAGGCTCGGTGTGGCTATTTTGCGCAATGCCCTGATAAAGTTGGCATGTGCGACTGACCATGACCACAAAGTTTACCAAGTGACTTTAACTCCCACGAATCGTAACACGAGTCAGCCACGGTCTGAGTGTCCAGTCACAGTGCAGATGTACTAGGCATGATCTTACAGGTACAAACAAGGTAGAATACTGGTGGCTCTGTTTGGCTATTGTGCGCAATGCCTTCACAATGTTGGCATGTGCCACTGACCATGACCACAAAGTTTACCAAATGACTTTAACTTCTTTAAATCGTAACACGAGTCAGCCACAGTCAGAGTGCCCAAGTGACTTTTACTTCTATTGATCATAACACAAGTCAACCACAGTCAGAGTATCCAATCACAGTGCAGATGTACTAGGCATGACCTTACAGGTACAAACAAGGTAGAATACTGGTGGCTTGGCACGGCTACTGCGCGCAATGCCTTGAAAAGGTTGGCATGTGCCACTGACCATGACCACAAAGTTTACCAAGTACCTTAAACGGCTATGAATCATAACACGAGTCAGCCACGGTCAGAGTGTCCAATCACAGTGCAGATGTACTAGGCATGATCTTGCAGGTACAAACAAGGTAGAATACTGGTGGCTCGGTGTGACGATCGTGCGCAATGCCTTGACAAAGTTTGCATGTGCCTTTGACCATGACCACAAAGTTTACCAAGTGACTTTAACTTCTACAAATCATAACACGAGTCAGCTACGGTCAGAGTACCCAATCACAGTGCACATCTAATATGCATGACCTTGCAGGTATAAACAAGGTAAGAAAACCGGTGGCTTGACACGGCTATTGTGCGCAATACCTTGACAAAGTTGGCATGTGCCACTGACCATGACCACAAAGTTCACCAAGTACATTAAACGGCTATGAATCATAACACGAGTCAGCCACGGTCAGAGTGTCCAATCACAGTCAGATGTACTAGGCATGATCTTGCAGGTACAAACAAGATAGAATACTGGTGGCTTGGAACGGGTATTGTGCGCAATGCCTTTAAAAAGTTGGTATGTGCCACTGACCATGACCACAAAGTTTACCAAGTACCTTAAACAGCTATAAATCATAACACGAGTCAGCCACGGTCAGAGTGTCCAATCACAGTCAGATGTACTAGGCATGATATTATAGGTACAAACACGGTAGAATACTGGTGGCTCGGTGTGGCTATTGTGCGCAATGCCTTGACAAAGTTGGCATGTGCCTCTGACCATGACCACAAAGTTTACCAAGTGACTTTAACTTCTACGAATAGTAACACGAGTAAGCCACAGTCAGGGTACCCAATCACAGTTCAGATGTACTAGGCATGACCTTACTAGTATGAACAAGGTAAAAAACCGGTGGCTTGGCACGGCTATTGTGCGCAATGCCTTGAAAAAGTTGGCAAGTGCCACTGACCATGACCACAAAGTTTACCAAGTACCTTAAATGGCTATGAATCATAACACGAGTCAGACACGGTCAGAGTATTCTACCTTATTTATCCTTGCAAGGTCATGGCTAGTACATCTGCACTGTGATAAGACACTCTGACCGTGGCTGACTCGTGTTTTGATCAATAGAAGTAAAAGTCACTTGGATACATTTGTGGTCATGGTCAGTGGCTCATGCCAACTTTGTCAAGGCATTGCACACAATAGCCACACCGAGCCACCAGTATTCTACCTTGTTTATACCTATATGGTCATGCCCGGTATATCTGCACTGTGAATAGAACCTATGACCTTGGCTGACTCGTGTTATGATTCATAGTCGTTTAAGGTACTTGGTAAACTTTGTGGTCATGGTCAGTGGCACATGCCAACGTTGTCAAGGCATTGTCCACAGTAGTTATACCAAGCCACCAGTATTCTACCTTGTTTATACCTGCAAGGTCATGCTCAGTATATCTGCACTGTGATTGGACACTCTGACCGTGGCTGACTCGTGTTATGATCCATAGCCGTTTAAGGTGTTTGGTAACCTTTGTGGTCATGGTTAGTGGCACATGCCAACTTTGTCATGGCATTACGCACAATAGCCGCACCGAGCCACCAGTATTCTACCTTGTTTATACCTGCAAGGACATGCCCAGTATACCTACATTGTGATTGGACACTCTGACAGTGGCTGACTTGTGTTATGATTCACAGCCGTTTAATGTACTTGGTAAACTTTGTGGTCATGGTCAGTGGCACATGCCAACTTTGTCAAGGCATTGCGCACAATAGCCGTGCCAAGCCACCGGGTTTTTACCCAGGTTATACCTGCAAGGTCAGGATATATGATGTGCACTGTGATTGGGTACTCTAACCGTGGCTGACTTGTGTCATGATTCCTAGAAGTTAAGACACTTGGTAATCTTTGAGGTCATGGTCAGAGGCACATGCAAACCTCGTCAAGGCATTGCGCACAATAGCCACACCGAGCCACCAGTATTCTACCTTTTTTGTACCTGTAAGATCACGACTAGTACATATGCACTGTGATTGGACACTCTGACCATGGCTGACTCCTGTTATGATCAATAGAAGTAAACGTCACTTGGATACAATTGTGGTCATGATCAGTGGCACATGCTTCTTTTGTCAAAGCATTGCGCACAACGGCCACACCGAGCCACCAGTATTCTACCTTGTTTGTACTTGCAAGGTCATGCCCAGTATATCTGTGCTGTGATTTGACACTTTGACCGTGGCTGACTCGTGTTATGATCAATAGAAGTAAAAGTCAATCGGATACATTTGTGGTCATGGTCGGTGGCACATGCCAACTTTGTCAAGGCATTGCTCACAATAGCCAAACCGAGCCACCAGAATTCCATCTTGTTTATACCTGCAAGGTTGTGCCCAGTATATCTGCACTGTGATTGGACACTCTGACTGTGGCGGACTCGTGTTATGACTCATAGCCGTTTAAAGTCCCTTGGTAAACTTTGTGGTCATGGTCAGTGGCACATGCCAACTTTGTCAAGGCCTTGCTCACAATAGCCAAACCGAGCCACGAGAATTCCATCTTGTTTATACCTGCAAGGTTGTGCCTAGTATATCTGCACTGTGATTGGACACTCTGACCGTGGCTGACTCGTGTTATGATCAATAGAAGTAAAAGTCAATCGGATACATTTGTGGTCATGGTCAATGGCACATGCCAACTTTGTCAAGGCCTTGCTCACAATAGCCAAACCGAGCCACGAGAATTCCATCTTGTTTATACCTGCAAGGTTGTGCCTAGTATATCTGCACTGTGATTGGATACTCTGACCGCGGCTGACTCGTGTTATGATTCATAGCCGTTTAAGGTACTTGGTAAACTTTGTGGTCATGGTCAGTGGCACATGCCAACTTTGTCAAGGCATTGCGCACAATAGCCGTGCCAAGTCAATGGTGTTTTTCCTTGTTTATTCCTGCAAGGTCATGAATATTAGATGTACGCTGTGATAGGACACTCTGATTGTGGCTGACTCGTGTTATGATTCAGAGCCGTTTAATGTACTTGGTAAACTTTGTGGTCATGGTCAGTGGAACATGCCCACTTTGTGACGGCATTGCGCACAATAGCTGCGCCAAGCCACCAGTATTCTACCTTCTTTATACCTGCAAGGTCATGCCTAGTACATCTGAACTTTGATCGGACACTCTGACCGTGGCTGACTCGTGTTATGATTCATAGAAGTAAAAGTCACTTGGATACATTTGTGGTCATGGTCANTGGCACATGCCAACTTTGTCAAGGCATTGCGCACAATAGCCACACCGAGCCACCAGTATTCTACCTTGTTTAGACCTGTAAGATCATGCCTAGTACATCTGTACCGTGATTGGACACTCTGACCGTGGCTGATTCGTGTTCTGATCAATAGAAGTAAAAGTCACTTGGATACATTTGTGGTCATGGTCAGTGGCACATGCCAACTTTGTCAAGGCATTGCGTACAATAGCCACGCCGAGCCACCAGTATTTTACCTTGTTTGCACCTGCAAGATCATGCCTAGTACATCTGCACTGTGATTGGACACTCTGACCATGGCGGACTAGTGGTATGATCAATAGAAGTAAAAGTCACTTGGATACATTTGTGGTCACGGTCAGTGGCACATGCCAACTTTGTCAAGGAATTGCGCACAATAGACACACCGAGCCACCAGTATTCTATCTTGTTTATACCTGCAAGATCATGCCTAGTACATCTGCACTGTGATTGGATACTCTGACTGTGGCTGAATCGTGTTACAACTTGTAGAAGTTAAAGTCACTTGGTAAACTTTGTGGTCATGGTCAGTGGCACATGTCAACTTTGTCAATGCATTGCACACAATAGCCACACCGAGCCACCAGTATTCTACATTTTTTGCACCTACAAGATCATGCCTAGCACGTCTACACTGTGATTGGGCACTCTGACCGTGGCTGACTCGTGTTACGATCGTAGAAGTTAATGTCACTTGGTAAACTTTGTGGTCATGGTCAGTGGCACATGCCAACTTTATCAAGGCATTGCACATAATAGCCACAGTGAGCCACCAGTATTGTACCTTGTTTGTACCTCCACGATCATGCCTAGTACATCTGCACTGTGATTTGACACTCTGACTGTGGCTGACTCTTGTTATGATCAATCGAAGTAAAAGTCACTTGGATATACTTGTGGTCATGGTCAGTGGCACATGCCAACTTTGTCAAGGCATTGCACAAAATAGCCATCCCAAGCCACTAGTATTCTACCTTGTTTGCAGCAGCAAGATCATGCCTAGTACATCTGTACTGTGATTGGACACTCTGACCGTGGCTGACTCGTGTGATGATCAATAGAAGTAAAAGTCACTTGGATACATTTGTGGTCATGGTCAGTGGCACATGCCAACTTTATCAAGGCATTGCATACAATAGCCATACCGGGCCACCAGTATTCTACCTTGTTTATACCTGCAAGGACATGCCTAGTATATCTGCAATGTGATTGGGCACTCTGACCATGGCTGACTCGTGTTATGATTCATAGCTGTTTAAGGTACTTGGTAAACTTTGTGGTCATAGTCAGTGGCACATGCCAACTTTGTCAATGCATTGCGCACAATAGTCGTGCCAAGGCAACGGTTTTTAACCTTATTTATTCCTGCAAGGTCATGCCTAGTACATGTGAACTGTTATTGGACACTTTGACCGTAGCTGACTCGTGTTACGATTCGTAGACGTTAAAGTCACTTGGTAAACTTTGTCGTCATGGTCAGTGGCACATGCCAACTTTGTCAAGAATTTGCGCACAATAGCCACACGGAGCCAACAGTATTATACCTTGTTGATACCTGCAAGGTCATTCCCAGTATATCTGCACTGTGATTTGACACTCTGACCGTGGCTGACTCGTGTTATGATCCATAGCCGTTTAAGGTACTTGGTAAACTTTGTGGTCATGGTCAGTGGCGCATGCCAGCTTTGTCAGGGCATTGTGAACAATAACTGTGCCAAGTCACTGGTTTTTTTCCTTGTTTATACCTGCACGGTCATGCATATTATATGTACACTGTGATTGGACAATGTGACCATGGCTGACTCGTGTTATGATTCATAGCCGTTTAAGATACTTGGTAAACGTTATGGTCATGGTCAGTGGCAGATGCCAACTTTGTCAAGGCATTGCGCATTATAGCCACAACTAGCCACCAGTATTCTACCTTGTTTGTACCTCTAAGATCATGCTCAGTACATCTGCACTGTGATTGGACACTCTGACTGTGGCTGACGCGTGTTATGATTCATAGAAGTAAAAGTCATTTGGATACAATTGTGGTCATGGTCAGTGGCACATGCCAACTTTGTCAAGGCATTGCACACAATAGCCACCCCAAGCTACCAGTATTCTAACTTGTTTGTAATTCAAAGATCATGTTTATTGCATCTGCACTGTGATTGGACACTCTGACTGTGGCTGACTCGTGTTCTGATCAATAGAAGAAAAAGTCACTTGGATACATTTGTCGTCATGGTCAGTGGAACATGCCAACTTTGTCAAGGCATTGCGCACAATAGACACTTCGAGCCACCCGTATTCTACCTTGTTTGCACCTGTAAGATCATGCCTAGTACATCTGCACTGTGATTGGGCACTCTGACCGTAGCTGACTCGTGGTATGATCGATAGAAGTAAAAGTCACTTGGATACATTTGTGGTCATGGTCAGTGGCACATGCCAACTTCGTCAAGGAATTGCGCACAATAGCCACACCGAGCCACCAGTATTCTACCTTGTTTATACCTGCAAGATCATTCCTATAACATCTGCACTATGATTGGACACTCTGACCGTGGCTGACTTGTGTTATGATCAATAGAAGTAAAAGTCACTTGGATACATTTGTGGTCATGGTCAATGGCACATGCCAACTTTGTCAAGGCATTGCGCACAATAGCCACACTGAGCCACCAGTATTCTACCTTGTTTGTACCTGCAAGATCATGCCCAGTATATCTGCACCGTGGTTGGATACTCTGACTGTGGCTGACTCGTGTTTTGATGCGTAGAAGTTAAAGTCACTTGGTAAACTTTGTGATCATGGTCGGTGGCACATGCCACCTTTGTCAAGGCTCTGCGCACAATAGCCACACCGGGCCACCAGAATTCTACCTTGTTTATACCTGCAAGGCCATGCCTATTGCATCGGCATTGTGATTGGACACTCTGATTGTGGCTGACTCGTGTTATGATCAATAGAAGTAAAGGTCACTTGGATACATTTGTGGTCATGGTCAGTGGCACATGCCAACTTTGTCAAGGCATTGCGCACAATAGCCACACCGAGTTACCAGTATTCTACATTGTTTATACCTTTAAGGTCATGCCCAGTATATCTACACTGTGATTGGACACTCTGACCGTGGCTGACTTGTGTTATGATTCATAGCCGTTTTAAGTCATTTGGTAAACTTTGTGGTCATTGTCAGTGGCAAATGCCAAACTTTTCAAGGTATTGCGCACAATAACCACAACGAGCCACCAGTATTCTACCTTGTTTATACCTGTAATGTCATGCCCAGTATATGTACACTGTGATTGGACACTCTGATCGTGGCTGACTCGTGTTATGATTCATAGCCGTTTAAGGTACTTGGTAAACTTTGTGGTCATGGTCAGTGGCACATGCCAACTTTGTTAAGGTATTACGCACAAAAGCCGTGCCAAGTCACCCGTTTTTTACCCTGTTTATACCTGCAACGTCATGCATATTAGATGTACGCTGTGATTGGGCACTCTGACCGTGGCTGACTCGTGTCACGATTCGTAGAAGTTAAAGTCACTTGGTTAACTTTGTGGTCATGGTCAGTGGCACATGGCAACTCCGTCAAGGTATTGCGCACAATAGCCACACCGAGCCACCAGTATTCTACCTTATTTATACCTGCAAGATCATGTCCAGTACATCTGCACTGTGATTAGACACCCTGACCGTGGCTGATTTGTGTTATGATTAATAGAAGTAAACGTCACTTGGATACATTTGAGGTCATGGTCAGTGGCACATGCCAACTTTGTCAAGGAACTGCGCACGATAGCCACACCGAGCCACCACTATTCTACCTTGTTTATACCTGCAAGATCATGCCTAGAACATCTGCACTGTGATTGGACACTCTGACTGTGGCTGACTCGTGTTATGATCAGTAGAAGTTAAAGTCACTTGGATACATTTGTGGTCATGGTCAGTGGCACCTGCCAACGTTGTCAAGGTATTGCGCACAATAGCCACACCGAGCCACCAGTATTCTACATTGCTTGTACCTGCAAGATCATGCACATTATATCTACACTGTGATTGGATACTCTGACTGTGGCAGACTCGTGTTTTGATTCGTAGACGTTAAAGTCACTTGGTAAACATTGTGGTCATGGTCGGTGGCACATGCCACCTTTGTCAAGGCATTGCGCACAATAGCCACACCGGACCACCAGTATTCTACCTTGTTTATACCTGCAAGGCCATGCCTATTACATCGGCATTGTGATTGGACACTCTGACTGTGGCTGACTCGTGTTATGATCAATAGAAGTAAAGGTCACTTGGATACATTTATGGTCATGGTCAGTGGCACATGCCAACTTTGTCAAGGCATTGCGCACAATAGCCACACCGAGTTACCAGTATTCTACATTGTTTATACCTGTAAGGTCATGCCCAGTATATCTACANAAGGTACTTGGTAAACTTTGTGGTCATGGTCAGTGGCAAATGCAAACTTTTTCAAGGTATTGCGCACAATAACCACAACGAGCTACCAGTATTCTACCTTGTTTATACCTGTAAGGTCATGCCCAGTATATATGCACTGTGATTGGACACTCTGATTGTGGCTGACTCGTGTTATGATTCATAGCCGTTCAACGTACTTGGTAAACTTTGTGGTTATGGTCAGTGGCACATGCCAACTTTGTTAAGGTATTGCGCACAAAAGCAGTGCCAAGTCACCAGTCTTTTACCTTGTTTATACCTGCAAGGTCATGCATATTAGATGTACGCTGTGATTGGGCACTCTGACCGTGGCTGACTCGTGTTACGATTCGTAGAAGTTAAAGTCACTTGGTTAACTTTGTGGTCATGGTCAGTGGCACATGGCAACTCCGTCAAGGTATTGCGCACAATAGCCACACCGAGCCAGCAGTATTCTACCTTATTTATACCCGAGAGATCATGCCTAGTACATCTGCACTGTGATTAGACACCCTGACCGTGGCTGATTCGTGTTATGATCAATAGAAGT
>SZWC01009100.1:43905-66784 GCA_023375785.1 Penium margaritaceum
TTTATCCAAGTACCTTAAACGTACATGAATCATGAAACGAGTCAGCCACTGTCAGAGTGCCCAATTAAAGTGCACATGTACTGGGCATAAACCTGCAGGTATAAACAAGGTAAAACACTGGTGGCTCAGTGCGGCTATTGTGCGCGATGCATTGACAAAGTTGGCATGTGCCACTGACCATGACCACAAACGTATCCACGTGACTTTAACTTGTGCGAATTGTAACACGAGTCAGCCACGGTCAGAGTGCCCAATTATAGTGCATTTGTACTATGCATGACCTTGCAGGTATAAACAAGGCAAATACCCATTGGATTTGCGTGGCTATTGTGCGCAATGTCTTGACAAAGTTGGCTTGTGCAACTGACCATGACCACATAGTTCACCAAGTGACTTGAACGTCTACAAATTGTAACACGAGTCAGCCACGGTCAGAGTTCCCAATCACAGTGCACATGTACTATGCATGATCTTGCAGGTATAAACAAGGTAGAATACCGGTGGCTCGGTGTGGCTATTGTACGCAATGCTTCGACAAAGTTGGCCTGTGCCACTGACCATGACCACAAAGTTTACCAAGTGACTTTAACTTATACGCATCGTAACACGAGTCCGACACGGCCAGAGTACCCAATCACAGTGCAGATGTAATATGCATGACCTTGCAGGTATCAGCAAGGTAAAACACTGGTGGCTCAGTGCGGCTATTGTGCGTGATGCGTTGACAAAGTTGGCATATGCCACAGACCATGACCACAAAGTTAACCAAGTGACTTTAACTTCTATGAATCATTACACGAGTTAGCCACAATCAGAGTGTCCAATCATAGTGCGGATGTACTAGGCATGATCTTGCAGGTGCAAACAATGTAGAATACTGGTGGCTTGGTGTGGCTATTGTGCACAATGCCTTGACAAAGTTGGCATGTGCCACTGATCATGACCACAACGTTTACCAAGTAACTTTAACTTCTACGCATCGTAACACGAGTCAGCCACGGCCAGAGTGCCCAATCACAGTGCACATGTACTATGCATGACCTTGCTGGCTTGGCACGGCTATTGTCAGGATGATGTCTCTATCAAGACAGGACATCTAACGGGTTCATCTCCAGGATTCTCTGGCTCTTCCGCTCTCAGAAATACCAAGCACTCTTAATAACGGTTCAAGCCTCTGCATCAACCACCTCGGTCCCATCACACACAAACCGTTGACGGTGAGAACCGACCAACGGCACGATACCGAGTCATCTCCTAATAAGCGGCCTGACCGCCATCACGTCCGGCTAGTGCACAATAAGCCTTTGCTTTCCCTTTTGTCTTGTCTTGTCCCTTATAAGGAGGACGTTCATTCCCTCCTAGCTTAACTAGAACAGTTCCACGCATCCTGTTCCCTTTCGGTTCCGCGGCGTCGCCGCCGTGTCTTCGCTCTGCTCGCCTCCTGCCTGCGTTCACCTCGCCTACCATCTATCGCTTCGCTTGCTCACTCGTGACCTTTCGCTCACATCTGGCACTTCACTCGCTTCGCTCCCGTGCTCTCTCATTGCCCTCTTTCTACCTTGGAGCTTGTGTGCCTCGCCTCTCTCAAGGTCCTACAACTAACTCCTTGGGACCAGCTTTGCCTTTCTGCTTCCGTCATCCTGCTAACTCACTTCTGCATGCCACAGTGCTTCTACCTGCTTCCGCTCCTGCCATCCTCGCGCATTGCATTCTTCTGACATGGTATCAGAGCATCAGGCAACATCACCTGATGCCCCGTGACCTCGTCATTGCTCTGCCTCCATCACTATATCGCCTCTCGTATCTGCACTNTGACCGCCATCACGTCCGGCTAGTGCACAATAAGCCTTTGCTTTCCCTTTTGTCTTGTCCTATCCCTTATAAGGAGGACGTTCATTCCCTCCTAGCTTAACTAGAACAGTTCCACGCATCCTGTTCCCTTTCGGTTCCGCGGCGTCGCCGCCGTGTCTTCGCTCTGCTCGCCTCCTGCCTGCGTTCACCTCGCCTACCATCTATCGCTTCGCTTGCTCACTCGTGACCTTTCACTCACATCTGGCACTTCACTCGCTTCGCTCCCGTGCTCTCTCATTGCCCTCTTTCTACCTTGGAGCTTGTGTGCCTCGCCTCTCTCAAGGTCCTACAACTAACTCCTTGGGACCAGCTTTGCCTTTCTGCTTCCGTCATTCTGCTAACTCACTTCTGCATGCCACAGTGCTTCTACCTGCTTCCGCTCCTGCCATCCTCGCGCATTGCATTCTTCTGACATGGTATCAGAGCATCAGGCAACATCACCTGATGCCCCGTGACCTCGTCATTGCTCTGCCTCCATCACTATATCGCCTCTCGTATCTGCACTCTTCCGTCGCATCTGCCGTTACTTTGTACCTCTCCACCTCGGAGATAGCTGACATCAACAACGTCGCCTGGAGTCTTTTCGCGCTGAAGCAAAGCCTCGTCATCCTAAGGAAGCCCTGCGCCCATTCCGCGCCCGTGGCCAACAATTGGTGACTTGTTTACAACAGCCGCAAGCAACCAACTCCCGAGCCGCCGCCTGTCGTCAACTTCCCGGAAGCTTCTTGCCGCTCGTCGCCTGCTGCCTCTCATCTTCACAAGCACCTCCGTCCTTCTTCTCTCCTCTCATTAGCCTCATCTACTCCATCTGCCCCATCGACATCAGCCCCCTCGCACGCGTTGTGTCGCACCACGTCCTCGCACCGCCTTCTAGCATCGTCACCAGCAGCAGTGCAACGCCCGCCGGCAGGACATTGGACACCACCAGTCTTTCTGCTCCCATTGTGAGCCAACTGGGGAACAAACCATCACTCTCTTGACATCAGCGGACCAGTGTCTCTGCCCTCCGCATGACTCCATGTGCTGCAACCAATTCCCTCCAGCAACCAAGACATCGGACACCACCAGTCTTCCTGCCCGTCGGTCTCGGGCAAACTGGGGAACAAGCCATCACTCTCTTGAAAGCATAGCCATTTGTTGCCTCACTCGCTCTTCCTAGCACCCCGTCATCCTCCGGCTACATCTCCATCCTCCGCCTCCGTCATCTGCCCTCCACCCTTGTCGTCATCTTCACTTGAGCCTCCTTCATTGTATCAGTCTCATCTGCCCTCCTCGTGTCGCCCTTCGCCTGTCTCTCCAGCTTCATAAACAGCTCGTCTCATCTCGTCTTCTGTCACCTCCTCCCAAGTTCCTCGTCAGCAGCATCATCCACGCTGCCTTCCTCATCAGCCTTCATCCGCTGCGTACGTGATTTCAGTCCTGCACCAACTCAGTCATCAGTTGCCTCCGCCTTCTTCCGCTTCACTTCCACATCAGCTCAGCACAAGGATCCGCTCGGTCGCATCGCCCTTTTCACGACGACCTGCGCCCACGCTGAAACCTTCCGCAGTGCACGTGGTTTTGGCCCTGCGCCCACTCCTCTTTTATCAGCTTTCGCCTCCTCATCATCTGCATCTGCGACCAGCACAAGGACCTGCACGAGCTAGCTAACCACTTTGCAGCAGCCTGCACCCACGCTGGCAGCAGATTTCTCGCGGCGCGTTGGCACCTGCCTTCCCCTTGCCGTATTCTATCCCTCTATTGCGACAGCAAATGTGGTTTCGCCCCTGCACCCATTCATTCATCAGCCGTCTCTGCCTCCTCCTGATTACTTCAATATTATTCGCTCGGTACAAGGATGCGCCCGGTCGCATCACCCGTTGCACGACGACCTGCGCCCACGCCAAAACTTCAGCCTAGCACGAGGTCTCATCCCTGCACCAACTCCGTCATTGAGCCTTCCTCCTTCACCTTCCTTCATTGTGTACACGGCACATCACTCACTCTGGATCGACTTGCGCGGCCCAAGCCTTACTCCGTACACGTGATCTCACCCCTTTGCTCACTTTCCCATCCGTTCTCCCTTTCCTTCAACATCTATTGTCAACTCCTCTCTTTCCTCGCTTATCATGGACAGGCAGACCACTGCGTGGACTGAACTTCCTGTTCTTGGCCCCAAGGCCAGCAACATCCTTTGTTGGTCGGAGAGCGTCATTTCCAGTGTACAAGGCATCTATATCAATGGGTACGAGGTGGCCAGAATGCTGCTTGGCAAATATGACCACCTCCACAGCAACCGGGGTCAGCCTAGGGATAACGACGCCACCTTCACTGCAATCTGGAATATACTCAGAAAGTTCCTTGGTAGCATCTACCTCCGCATCGAACAGCCAACTGACATTGCAGCTCAGCGATGGTACTCCCTGCTGCAGTATGCATGGATGAAACACTCCTACTATCTCTGTATCTGTTATGTGGACATTTTCCCTACTCTGCAAGACATCCCCAAGGTCCTCTTCCTTCCAGAGGACGACTAGGGTGACGTCACAGTGACCAACATCGACAAATGGCAGCAGATCTTCTACGAAAACTTGAAACCCTATTACCTCTTCCACTTTCCCATTGTGAGATCTCTTCTGGAGAGACCACTCTGGTGCAGTCCCAACGACCACGACAGCCTCGATGACTTTCAAGCTCAGCTTGCGCTGTTCAACGCAGAACACGGACGCGGGCTTCACACACTTGTTGACCCTCCACTACACTTTCTCCTGGCCAAGCATGACAGTCGCAACTTACCCCTCATGTGGCACGGCCTTATCACCCACTGTGGAGGGTCGGTCTAGTGCTACTTACTGGGAAACTGGAGAGACTTTCTGCCTTGACAGATTCAAGGAGGGTGTCAGAATGGTCTCTCTCAAGGCAGTACATCTAACGGGTTCATCTCCAGGAGTCTCTGGCTCTTCCGCTCTCGGATATACCGAGCACTCTCAATAACGGTTCAAGCCTCTGCATGAACCACCTCGGTCCCATCACACACGAACCGTTGATAGTGAGAACCGACCAACGGCACGATACCGAGTAATCCCCTAATAAGCGGCCTGACCGCCAGCACGTGCGGCCAGTGCACAGAAAGCCGTTGCTTTCCCTTTTGTATTGTCTTGTCCGTTATAAGGAGGATATTCATTCACTCCTAGCTAAACCAGAACAGTTCTACACATCTTGTTCCCTTTCGGTTCCGCGGCTTCGCCGCCGTGTCTTAGCTCTGCTTGCCTCCTGCCTACGCTCACATCGCCTACCATCTCTTGCTTCGCTTCGTCACTCGTGACCTTTCGCTCACATATAGCGCTTCACTCGTTTTGCTCCCGTGCTCTCTCCTTGCCCTCTGTCTACCTTGGATCTTGTGTGCCGCGCTTCTCTCAAGGTCCTGTGACTTACTCTTTGGGACCAGCTTCGCCTTTCTGCTTCCGTCATTGTGCTAACTCACTTCAGCATGCCCCAGTGCTTCTACCTGCTTCCGCTCTTGCCATCCTCCCGCATTGCATTCTTCTGACATGGTATCAGAGCATCAGGCAACATGACCTGGTGCCCCGTGACCTCGTCATCGCTCTGCCTCCATCACTACCTCGCCTCTCGTACCTTCACTCTTCCGTCCCCTCTGCCGTCACTTTGTACCTATCCACCTCGGAGATAGCTGACATCGGCAACGTCACCCGGAGACTTTTCGCGCTGAAGCAATGCCTTATCATCCTAAGGAAGCCCTGCGCCCATTCCGCGCCCGTGGCCAACAATTGGTGACTTGTTGACAACAACCAAGTGAACCAAGTGACTTTAACTACTATGAATCATCACATGAGTCAGCCACAATCAGAGTGCCTGGTCACAGTGCACATGCGCTAGGCATAAACTTGCAGGTATACACAAGATACAACACTGGTGGCTCAGTGCGGCTATTGTGAACAATGCCCTGAAAACGTTGGCCTGTGCCACTGACCATGACCACAAAGTTTACCAAGTGACTTTAACGTCTACGCATCGTAACACGAGTCAGCCACGGTCAGAGTGCCCAATCACAGTGCACATGTAGTATGCATGACCTTGCTGGTGTGAACAAGGTAAAAAACCAGTGGCTTGGCGTGGCTATTATGCGCAATGCCTTAACAAAGGTGGCATGTGCTACTGACCATGATCACAAATTTATCCAAGTATCTTAAACGTCTATGAATCATGACACGNACCATGACCACAAATGTATCCACGTGACTTTAACTTCTAAGAATTGTAACACGAGTCAGCCACGGTCAGAGTGCCCAATCACAGTGCACATGTAGTATGCATGACCTTGCTGGTGTGAACAAGGTAAGAAACCAGTGGCTTGGCGTGGCTATTATGCGCAATGCCTTAACAAAGGTGGCATGTGCTACTGACCATGATCACAAATTTATCCAAGTATCTTAAACGTCTATGAATCATGACACGAGTCTTCCACGGTCAGAGTTCCCAATCACAGTGCACGTGTGCTAGGCATACACTTGCAGGTATAGACAAGGGAAAACACTGGCTCAGTGCGGCTATTTTCCGCAATGCCTTGACAAAGTTGGCATGTGCCACTGACCATGACCACAAACGTATCCACGTTACTTTAACTCCTAAAAATTGTAACACTAGTCAGCCACGGTCAGAGTGCCCAATAACAGTGCACATGTACTATGCATGACCTTGCTGGTACAAACAAGGTAAAACCCCGGTGGCTTGGCGTGGCTATGGTGTGCAATGACTTGACAAAGTTGGCATGTGCCACTGACCATGACCACAAGGTTTACCAAGTGACTTTAACTTCTACAAATCAGAACACGAGCCAGCCACGGTCAGAGTGTCCAATCACAGTGCACTTGTATAATGCATAAACCTTGCAGGTATAAGTAAGGTAAAATACTGGTGGCTCAGTGCAGCTACTGTGCGCAATGTCTTGACAAAGTTGGAAAGTGCAAGTGACCATGACCACAAAGTTCACGAAGTGACTTTAACTTCTATGAATCATCACATGAGTCAGTCACGGTCAGAGTTTCCACTCACAGTGCAGATGTACTAGGCATGATCTTGCAGGTGCAAACAAGGTAGAATACTGGTGGCTCAGTGTGGCTACTGTGCGCAATGCCTTGACAAAGTTGGCGTGTGCCACGGACCATAACCACAAAAATAACCAAGTGACTATAACTTATCTGAATCATCACATGAGTCAGCCACGGGCAGAGTGCCCAATAACAGTGCACGTGTGCTAGGCATAAACTTGCAAGTATAAGCAAGGTAAAACACTGGTGCCTCAGTGCGGCTATTGTGCACAATACCTTGACAAAGTTGGCATGTGCCACTGACCATGACCACAATGTTAACCAAGTGACTTTAACTTCTAGGCATCTTAACACGAGTCTGCCACGGTCAGAGTGCCCAATCACAGTGCACATGTAAAACGCATGACCTTGCTGGTATGAACAAGGTAAAATACTGGTGGCTCAGTGTGGCTATTGTGTACGATGCCTTGACAAAGTTGGCATGTGCCACTGACGATGACCACAAAAGTATCCACGTGACTTTAACTTCTACGAACTGTAACACGAGTCAGCCACGGTCAGAGTACCCAATTACAGGGCACATGTACTATGCATGACCTTGCAGGTATAAACAAGGTAAAAATGCGGTGGCTTGGTGTGGCTATTGTACGCAATGCCTTAACAAAGTTGGCATGTGCAACTAACCATGACCACAAAGTTCACCAAGTGACTTTAACTTCTACGTATCGTAACACAAGGCAGCCACAGTCGGAGTTCCCAATCACAGTGCACGTGTACTATACACGACCTTGCAGGTATAAGCAAGGTAAGAACACGGTTGCTCGGTGCGGCTATTGTGCACAATGCCTTGACAAAGTTGGCATGTGCCAACTTCTATGAATCATCACATGAGTCAGCCACAGTCAGAGTGCCCAATCACAGTGCACGTGTACTATGCATGACCTTACAGGTATAAATTAGGTACAAATTCGGTGGCTTGGTGTGGCTATTGTGCGCAATGTCTTGAAAAAGTTGGCATGTGTTACTGACCATGACCAGAAAGTGTACCAAGTGACTTTAACTTCTACGCAGTGTAACACGCGTCAGCCACGGTCACATTTTCTATGCATGACCTTGCAGGTAGAAACAAGGTAGAAAACCGGTATCTTGGCGTGGCTATTGTGCGCAGTGCCTTGACAAAGTTGGCATGTGCAATTGACCATGACCACAAAGTTAACCAAGTAGTTTTAACTTCTACGAATTATAACACGAGTCAGCCGCGGTCAGAGTGCCCAATCACAGTGCACATGTACTATGCGTGACCTTGCAGGTATAAACAAGGTAGAATAGTGGTGGCTCGGTATGGCTATTGTGCACAATGCCTTGACCAAGTTGGCATGTGCCACTGACGATGAAAACCACAAAATTTACCAAGTTGCTTTAACTTCTGTGAATCATCACATGGTCAGCCACGGTCAGAGTGCCCAATCAAAGTGCACATGTACGATGCATGACCTTGCAGGTATAAAAAAGGTAGAATACCGGTGGCTTGGTGTGGCTATTGTGCGCAATGTCTTGACAAAGTTGGCATGTGCTACTGACCATGACCACAAAGTTTACCAAGTGACTTTAACTTCTACGCATCGTAACACGCGTGAGCCACGGTCAGAGTGCCCAATTACAGTGCACATGTAATATGCATGACCTTGCAGGTATAAACATGGTAAAATACCGGTGTCTTGGTGTGGCTTATTGTGCGCAATGCCTTGACAAAGTTGGCATGTGCAACTGACCATGACTAAAAGGTTGACCAAGTAGTTTTATCTTCTACGAATTGTAACACGAGTCAGCCACGGTCAGAGTGCCTACTCACAATGCACATGTACTATGCATGACCTTGCAGGTATAACCAAGCTACAGTTCTGGTGGCTCGGTGTGGCTATTGTGCACAATGCCTTGACAAAGTTGGCATGTGCCACTTCCCATGACCACAAAGTTTACCAAGTGACATTAACTTCTATGAATCATCACATGAGTCAGCCACGATCAGAGTGCCCAGTCACAGTGCACGTGTACTATGCATGACCTTGCAGGTATAAGCAAGGTAAAAATCAGTGGCTTGGTGTGGCTATCGTGCGCAATGCCTTGACAAAGTTGGCATGTGCCATTGACCATGACCACAAAGTTTACAAAGTGACTTTAACTTTTATGAATCATCAAATTAGTCAGCCACAATCAGAGTGCCCAATCACAGTGCACGTGTACTATGCATTATCTTGCTGGTATAAACGAGGTAAAAATCGGTGGCTTGGTGTGGCTATTGTGCGCAATGGCTTAACAAAGTTGGCATGTGCCACTGACCATGACCACAAAGTGTACCAAGTGACTTTAACTTCGACGCATGGTAACACGAGTCAGCCACGGTTAGAGTGCCCAATCACAGTGCACATCTAATTTGCATGACCTTGCAGGTATAAACAAGGTAAAACCCAGTGGCTTGGTGTGGCTATTGTGGGCAATGCCTTGACAAAGTTGAACTGTGCAACTAACCATGACCACGAAGTTAACCAAGTGACTTGTACTCTATGAATCATCACATGAGTCAGGCACAGTCAGAATGCCCAATCACAGTGCACGTGTGCACTGCAGGACCTTGCTGGTATGAACAAGGTAAAAACCTGGTGGCTTGGCATGGCTATTGTGCGTAATGCCCTGACAAAGTTGGCCTGTGCCACTGACCATGACCACAAATTCATTTAAGTGACTTTAACTTCTGTGCATCGCATCACGAGTCAGCCACGGTCAGAGTGCCCAATCACAGTTCACATGTATTATGCATGACATTGCAGGTATAAACAAGGTAGAAAACCGGTGGCTTGTTGTGGCCGTTTTGCACAATGCCTTGACAAAGTTGGCATGTGCCACTGACCATGACCACAAATTTATCCAAGTGACTTTAACTTCTACACATCGTAACACGAGTCAGCCACGGTCAGAGTGTCCAATCACAGTGCACGTGTACTAGGAATGACCTTGCAAGTATAAACAAGGTAGAATACTGGTGGCTCGGTGTGGCTATTGTGGGCAATGCTTTGACAAAGTTGGCCTGTGCCACTGACCATGACCACAAATGTATCCACATGTCTTTAACGTCTACGAATTGTAACACGAGGCCGCCACGGTCAGAATGCCCAATTACAGTGCACATGTACCATGCATGACCTTGCAGGTATAAACAAGGTAAACAACTGGTGGCTTGGTGTGGCTATTGTGCGCAATGCCTTGACAAATATGGCATGTGCCACTGACCATGACCACAAACGTATCCAAGTGACTTTAACTTCTGGGAATTGTAACACGCATCAGCCATGGTCAGAGTGCCCAATCACAGAGCATATGTACTAGGCATGACCTTGCAGGTATAATCAAGGTAAACTAGTGGTGGCTCAGTGTGGCTATTGTGCGCAATNGTGCACGTGTGCTATGCATGACCTTGCAGGTATAAGCAAGGTAAAAGCCCGGTGGCTTGGTGTGGCTATTGTGGGCAATGCCTTGACAAAGTTGGCCTATGCCACTGACCATGACCACAAACGTATCCAAGTGACTTTAACTTCTACAAATTGTAACACGAGTCAGCCATGGTCAGAGTGCCCAATCACAGTGTACGTGTGCTAGGAATAAACTTTCAGGCACAAACAAGGTAAAACACCGGTGGCACAGTGCGGCTATTGTGCGGAATGCCTTGACAAAGTAGGCACGTGCCACTGACCATGACCACAAACTTATCCACGTGACTTTAACTTCTACGAATTGTACCACGAGTCAGCCACGGTCAGAGTGCCCAATCACGGTGCACGTGTCATAGGCATGGCCTTGCAGGTATAAACAAGGTAGAATACCGGTGGCTTGCTGTGGCTATTGTGCGCAATGCCCTGACAAAGTTGGCATGTNATGGTCAGAGTGCCCAATCACAGAGCATATGTACTAGGCATGACCTTGCAGGTATAATCAAGGTAAACTAGTGGTGGCTCAGTGTGGCTATTGTGCGCAATGCCTTGACAAAGTTGGCATATGCCATTGAACATGACCACAAAGTTTACCAAGTGACTTTTACTGATATTGATCATAACACAAGTACTAGGTCAGAGTGTCCAATCACGGTGCAGATGTACTAGGCATGATCTTGCAGGTGCAAAGAGGGTAGAATACTGGTGACTCGGTGTGGCTATTACGCGCAATGCCTTGAACAAGTTGGCATGTGCCACTGACCATGACCACAAACTTATCCACGTGACTTTAACTTCTACGAATTGTACCACGAGTCAGCCACGGTCAGAGTGCCCAATCACGGTGCACGTGTCATAGGCATGGCCTTGCAGGTATAAACAAGGTAGAATACCGGTGGCTTGCTGTGGCTATTGTGCGCAATGCCCTGACAAAGTTGGCATGTGCCACTGACCATGACCACAAAGTTTACCAAGTGGCTTTAACTTCTACGCATCGTAACACGAGTCAGGCACGGTCAGAGTGTCCAATCACAGTGCACATGTAGTATGCATGATCTTGCAGGTATGAACAAGGTAAAAAACCGGTTGCATGGCTTGGCTATTTTGCGCAATGCCTTGACAAAGTTTGCATATGCAACTGACCATGACCACAAAGTTAACCAAGTGATTTTAACTCTATGAATCATCACATGAGTCAGCCACAGTCACAGTGCCAAATCACAGTGCACGTGTGCTAGGCATAAACTTGCAGGTATAAACATGATAAAACACAGGTGGAACAGTGTGGCTATTGTGCACAATGCCTTGAAAAAGCTGGCATGTCCCACTGACCATGACCACAAAGTTATAACATCTACAAATCATAAAACGAGTCAGCCACGGTCAGAGTGCCCAATCACAGTGCACAACTAATATGCTTGACCTTGCAGGTATAAACAAGGTAAAAATCCGGTGGCTTGGTGTCGCTATTGTGGGCAATGCCTTGACAAAGTTGGCATGTGCTACTGACCATGACCACAAAGTTAACCAAGTGATTTTAACTCTATGAATCATCTCATGAGTCAGCCACAGTCACAGTGCCATATCACAGTGCACGTGTGCTAGGCATGAACTTGCAGGTATAAACATGATAAAACACAGGTGAAATAGTTTAGCTATTGTGCACAATGCCTTGACAAAGTTGGCATGTGCTACTGACCATGACCACAAAGTTAACCAAGTGATTTTAACTCTATGAATCATCTCATGAGTCAGCCACAGTCACAGTGCCATATCACAGTGCACGTGTGCTAGGCATGAACTTGCAGGTATAAACATGATAAAACACAGGTGAAATAGTTTAGCTATTGTGCACAATGCCTTGACAAAGTTGGCATGTGCTACTGACCATGACCACAAAGTTAACCAAGTGATTTTAACTCTATGAATCATCTCATGAGTCAGCCACAGTCACAGTGCCATATCACAGTGCACGTGTGCTAGGCATGAACTTGCAGGTATAAACATGATAAAACACAGGTGAAATAGTTTAGCTATTGTGCACAATGCCTTGACAAAGTTGGCATGTGCTACTGACCATGACCACAAAGTTAACCAAGTGATTTTAACTCTATGAATCATCTCATGAGTCAGCCACAGTCACAGTGCCATATCACAGTGCACGTGTGCTAGGCATGAACTTGCAGGTATAAACATGATAAAACACAGGTGAAATAGTTTAGCTATTGTGCACAATGCCTTGACAAAGTTGGCATGTGCTACTGACCATGACCACAAAGTTAACCAAGTGATTTTAACTCTATGAATCATCTCATGAGTCAGCCACAGTCACAGTGCCATATCACAGTGCACGTGTGCTAGGCATGAACTTGCAGGTATAAACATGATAAAACACAGGTGAAATAGTTTAGCTATTGTGCACAATGCCTTGACAAAGTTGGCATGTGCTACTGACCATGACCACAAAGTTTACCAAGTGACTTTTACTGATATTGATCATAACACAAGTACTAGGTCAGAGTGGCCAATCACGGTGCAGATGTACTAGGCATGATCTTGCAGGTGCAAAGAGGGTAGAATACTGGTGACTCGGTGTGGCTATTACGCGCAATGCCTTGAACAAGTTGGCATGTGCCACTGACCATGACCACAACGTGAACCAAGTTACATTACCTTCTATGAATCATAACAGGAGTCGGCCACGGTCAGAGTGCCCAATCACAATGCACATGTACTATGCATGACCTTGCAGGTATGAACAAGGTAAAAAACCGGTGGCTTGGCACGGCTATCCTGCGTAATGCCTTGAAAAATTTGGCATGTGCCACTGACCATAACCACACAGTTAAACAAGTAGATTTAACTTCTACGAATCATAACACGAGTCAGCCACGGTCAGAGTGCCCAATCATACTGCACATCTAATAAGCTTGACCTTTGTCAGAGTGTCCAATCACAGTGCACATGTACTATGCATGACCTTGCAGGTATAAACAAGGTAAAAAACGGTGTCTTGGTGTGGCTATTGTGCGCAATGCCTTGACAAAGTTGGCACGTGCCACTGACCATGACCACAAATTTATCCAAGTGAATTTAACTTCTAGGAATTGTAACACGAGTCAGCCACGGTCAGAGTGTCCAATCACAGTGCACGTGTACTATGCATGACCTTGCAGGTATAAACAAGGAAGAATACTGGTGGCTCGGTCTGGCTATTGTGTGCAATGCTTTGACAAAGTTGGCCTGTGCAACTAACCATGACCACAAAGTTAACCAAGTGACTTTAACTTCTATGAAATATCACATGAGTCAGCCACAGTCAGAGTGTCCAATCACAGTGCACGTGTGCTAGGCATAAACGTGCAGGTATAAACAAGGTAAAACACTGGTGGCTCAGTGCTGCTCTTGTGCGCAATGCCTTGACAAAGTTGGCATGTGCCACTGACCATGACCACAAAATTTACCAAGTGACTTTAACTTCTACGCATCGTAACACGAGTCAGCCACGGTCAGAGAGTCCAATCACAGTGCACATGTACTATGCATGACCTTGCTGGTATGAACAAGGTAAAAACCCGGTGGCTTGGTGTGGCTATTGTGCGTAATGCATTGACAAAGTTGGCATGTCCCACTGACCATGGCCACAAATTTATTTAAGTGACTTTAACTTCTACGAATTGTAACACGAGTCAGCCATGGTCAGAGTGCCCAATCACAGTGCAGATGTACTATGCATGACCTTGCAGGTATGAACAAGGTAGAATACTGGTGGCTTGGTGTGGCTATTGTGAGCAACGCCTTGACAAAGTTGGCATGTGCCACTGACCGTGACCACAAAGTTAACCAAGTGACATTAACGTATATGAACCATAACACGAGTCAGCCACGTTCAGAGTGTCCAATCACAGTGCACATGTAATATGCATGGCCTTACAGGTATAAACAAGGTAAAAAACCGGTGACCAGGTTTGGCTATTGTGCGCAATGCCATGACAAAGTTGGCCTGTGCAACTGACGATGAACACAAAGTTTATCAAGTGGCATTAACTTCAACGCATTGTAACACGAGTCAGCCATGGTCAGAGTGCCCAATTACAGTGCACGTGTACTAAGCATGACTTTGTAGGTGAAATCAATGTAAAAACCCAGTGTCTTGGTGTGGCTATTGTGGGCAATGCTTTGACAAAGTTGGCCTGTGCCACTGACCATGACCACAAATGTATCCACATGTCTTTAACGTCTACGAATTGTAACACGAGGCCGCCACGGTCAGAATGCCCAATTACAGTGCACATGTACCATGCATGACCTTGCAGGTATAAACAAGGTAAACCACTGGTGGCTTGGTGTGGCTATTGTGCGCAATGCCTTGAGAAAGTTGGCATGTGCCACTGACCATGACCACAAACGCATCCAAGTGACTTTAACTTCTGGGAATTGTAACACGCATCAGCCATGGTCAGAGTGCCCAATCACAGAGCATATGTACTAGGCATGACCTTGCAGGTATAATCAAGGTAAACTAGTGGTGGCTCAGTGTGGCTATTGTGCGCAATGCCTTGAGAAAGTTGGCATGTGCCACTGACCATGACCACAAACGCATCCAAGTGACTTTAACTTCTGGGAATTGTAACACGCATCAGCCATGGTCAGAGTGCCCAATCACAGAGCATATGTACTAGGCATGACCTTGCAGGTATAATCAAGGTAAACTAGTGGTGGCTCAGTGTGGCTATTGTGCGCAATGCCTTGAGAAAGTTGGCATGTGCCACTGACCATGACCACAAAATTTACCAAGTGACTTTAACTTCTACGCATCGTAACACGAGTCAGCCACGGTCAGAGAGTCCAATCACAGTGCACATGTACTATGCATGACCTTGCTGGTATGAACAAGGTAAAAACCCGGTGGCTTGGTGTGGCTATTGTGCGCAATGCCTTGACAAAGTTGGCCTGTGCAACTGACCATGACCACAAAGGTCACCAAGTGAATTAAACTTATATAAATCATCACATGAGTCAGCCATGGTCAGAGTTCCCAATCACAGTGCACGTGTGCTAGGCAGAAACTTGCAGGTATAAACAAGGTCAAACACTGATGGATTGGAGCGGCTATTGTGCGCGATGGCTTGACAAAGTTGGCATGTGCCACTGACCATGACCACAACGTTTACCAAGTGACTTTAATGTTTATGCAGCGTAACACGAGTCAGCCACGGTCAGAGTACCCAATCACAGTGCACATGTACTATGCATGACCTTGCAGGTATGAACAAGGTAAAAAACTGGTGGCTTGGCATGGCTATTGTGCTTGACAAAGTTGGCATGTGCCACTGACCATGACCACAAAGCTAAACAAGTAGACTTAACTTCTACGAATCATAACATGCGTTAGCCACGGTCAGAGTGCCCAATCACAGTGCACATCTAATATGCATGACCTTGCAGATAAGGTAAAAACCCGGAGGCTTGGTGTGGCTATTGTGGGCAATGCCTTGACAGAGTTGGCCTGTACAACTAACAATGACCACAAACTTATCCAAGTGACTTTAACGTTTATTTATCATGACACGAGTCAGCCACGGTCAGAGTGCCCAATCACAGTGCACGTGTGCTAGGCATAAACTTGCAGGTAAAAGCAAGGGAAAATACCGGTGGCTTGGTGTGGTTACTGTGGGCAATGCCTTGGCAAAGTTGGCATGTGCCACTGACCATGACCACAACGTGAACCAAGTGATATTACCTTCTATGAATCATAACACGGGTCAACAACGGTCAGAGTGCCCAATCACAGTGCACGTGTATTGTGCATGACCTTGCAGGTATACACAAGGTAAAAACCCAGTGGTTTGGTGTGGCTATTGTGGGTAATGTCTTGACAAAGTTGGCCTGTGCCACTGACCATGTCCACAACGTGAACCAAGTGACATTAACTTCTATGAATCGTGACATGAGTCAGCCACAGTCAGAGTGCCCAATCACAGTGCACCTGTGCTAGGCATAAACTTTCAAGTATAAGCAAGAAAAAAAAAAAAACGGTGGCTTGGTGTGGCTATTGTGCGCAATGCCTTGAAAAAGTTGGCCTGTGCCACTGACCATGACCACAAAGTTAACCAAGTAGTTTTACCTTATACGGATCATAACACGAGTCAGCCACGGTCAGAGTGCCCAATTACACTGCACGTGTACTAGGCATGAACTTGCAGGTATAAGCAAGGTAGAATACTGGTGGCTCAGTGCGGCTATTGTGCGCAGTGCCTTGACAAAGCTGGCATGTGCCACTGACTATGACAACAAAGTTAACCAAGTGACTTGAACTTCTATGAATCAACACATGAGTCAGCCACGGTCAGAGTATCCAATCAGAGTGCACATGTACTAGGCATGACCTTGCAGGTCTAAGCGAGATAAAACACTGGTGACGCAGTGCGGCTATTGTGCGCGATGCCTTGACAAAGTTGGCATGTGCCACTGACCATGAGCACGCAGTTAACCAAGTAGTTTAAACTTCTACGAATCTTAACACTAGTAAGCCACGGTCAGAGTGCCCAATCACAGTGTACATGTAGTATGCATGACCTTGCAGGTATGAACAAGGTAAAACCCCAGTGGCTTGGTGTGGCTATTGTGCGCAATGCCTTGAGAAAGTTGGCATGTGCCACTGACCATGACCACAAAGTGAAACAAGTAGACTTAACTTCTACGGATCATAACATGAGTCATCCATGGTCAGAGTGCCCAATCACAGTGCACATCTAATATGCATGACCTTGCAGGTATAAACAAGGCAAAAACCCGGTGGCTTTCTGTGGCTATTGTGGGCAATGCCTTGACGAAGTTGGCATGTGCCACTGACCATGACCACAAAGTGAACCAAGTGACTTTTACCTCTATTGATCATAACACACGTCAGCCACGGTCAGAGTGCACAATCACAGTGCACATGTGCTATGCATAAACTTGCAGGTATAAGCAAGGTACAATACTGGTGGCTCGGTGCGGCTATTGTGCGCGATGCCTTGACAAAGTTGGCATGTGCCACTGACCATGAACACAAAGTTGACAAAGTGACATTAACTTCTATGAATCATAACACGAGTCAGCCACGGTCAGAGTGTCCAGTCACAGTGCAGATGTACTAAGCATGGTCTTGCAGGTTCAAACGAGGTAGAATACTGGTGGCTCGGTGTGGCTATTGTGCGCAATGCCTTGACAAAGTTGGCATGTGTCCCTGACGATGACCACAAAGTTTACCAAGCGACCTTAACTTCCACGCATCGAAACACGAGTCAGCCACGGTCAGAGTGTCCAATCACAGTGTAGATGTACTAGGCATGATCTTGCAGGTGCAAACAACGTATAATGCTGGTGGCTCGGTGTGGCTATTGTGCACAATGCCTTGACAAAGTTGGCACATGCCACTGACCATGACCACAAAGTTTACCAAGTGACTTTTACTGATATTGATCATAACATAAGAACTAGGTCAGAGTGTCCAATCACAGTGCACATGTACTCGGCATGATCTTGCTAATGCAAACAAGGTAGAATACTTGTGGCTCGGTGTGGCCATTATGCTCAATGCCCACAATGTGAACCAAGTTCCATTAGCTTATATGAATCATAACAGGAGTCGGCCACGGTCAGAGTGCCCAATCACAGTGCACATGTACTATGCATGACCTTGCTGGTATGCACAAGGTAAAAACCCGGTGGCATGCATGGCTATTGTGCGGAATATCTTGACAAAGTTGGCATGTACCACTGACCATGACCACAAATGTACTCAAGTGACCTTCACTTCTATTGATCATAACATGAGTCAACCACGGTCAGAGTGCCCAATTGCAGTGCACATGTACTATGCGTGACCTTGCAGGTATAAACAAGGCAAAAAACTGGTGGCTTGGTTTGGCTATTGTGCGTAATGCCTTGACAAAGTTGGCATGTACCACTGACCATGACCACAAATTTATCCAAGTGACTTTAACTTCTACGAATTGTAACACGCGTCAGCCACGGTCAGAGTGCCCAATCACAGTGCACATGTTCTAGGCATAAACTTGCAGGTATAAACAAGGTAGAATACTGGTCCTTGCTTATACCTGCAAGGTCATGCATAGTACACGTGCTCTGTGATTGGGCACTCTGACCGTGGCTGACTCATGTGTTGATTCATAGCAGTTAAAATCACTTGGTAAACATTGTGGTCATGGTCAGTGGCACATGCCAACTTTGTCAAGGCACTGTGCACAATAGCCACACCGAGCCACCAGTATTCTACCTTGTTCATACCTGCAAGGTAATGCCTAGTACACGTGCACTGTGATTTGGCACTCTGACCGTGGCGGACTCGTGTTACGATGCATAGTGCAAAATGAACTCGGATAAATTTGTGGTCATGGTCAGTGGCACATGCTCACTTTATCAAGGCATTGTGCACAATAGCCACAGCAAGCCACCGGGTTTTCACCTTGTTTATACCTGCAACGTCATGCATAGTACATGTGCACTGTGATAGGGCACTCTGACGGTGGCTGACTCGTGTTACGATTCGTAGAAGTTAAAGTCACTTGGATAAATTTGTGGTCATGGTCCGTGGCACAGGCCAACTTTATCAAGGCATTGCGCACAATAGCCGTGCCAAGCCACCGGTATTTTGCCTTGTTCATACCAGCAATGTCATGCATAGTACATGTGCACTGTGACTAGGCACTCTGACCGTGGCTGACCCGTGTTATGATCAATTAAAGTAAAAATCACTTGGATAGATTTGTGGTCATGGTCAGTTGCACATGCCAACTTTGACCAGGCATTGTGCACAATAGCCACACCGAGCCACCAGTATTCTACCCTGTTTACACCCGCAAGGTCATGCATAGTACATGTGCACTGCGATTGGGCACTCGGACCGCGGCTGACTCGTGTTACAAGTCGTATAAGTTAAAATCACGTGGTTAACTTTGTGGTCATGGTCAGTTGCACGTGCCAACTTTGTCAAGGCATTGCACACAATAGCCACACCAAGCCACCTGGTTTTTACCTTGTTTATATCTGCAAAGTCATGCATAGTACATGTGCACTGTGATTGGACACTCTGACTGTGGCTGACTCGTGTTACGATGCGTAGAAGTTGAAGTCACTTGGTAAACTTTGTTGTCATGGTCAGTGGCACATGCCAACTCTGGCAAGGCATTGCGCACAATAGCCGCACTGAGCCATCAGTGTTTTACTTTGTTTATACCTGCACGTTTATGCCTAGCACACGTGCACTGTGATTGGGCACTCTGAGTGTGGCTGACTCATGTNAGTTTATGCCTAGCACACGTGCACTATGAGTAGGCACTCTGACCGTGGCTGACTCGTGTTACGATTCGTAGAAGTTGAAGTCACTTTGATACGTTTGTGGTCATGGTCAGTGGCACATGCCAAATTTTTCAAGGCATCGTGCACAATAGCCGCACCGAGCCACCAGTGTTTTACCTTGTTTGTACCTGCAAGTTTATGCCTAGCACACGTGCACTATTCTTGGGCACCCTGACCGTGGCTGACTCGTGTTATGATTAATATACGTTTAAGGTACTTGGATAAACTTGTGGTCATGGTCAGTTGCACATGCCAACTTTGTCAGGGCATTGCGCATAACAGCCACGTCAAGCCACCGGTGTTTTACCTTGTTCATACCAGCAAGGTCATGCATACTACATGTGCACTGTGATTGGGCACCCTGACCGTGGCTGACTCGTGTTACGATGCGTAGAAGTTAAAGTCACTTGGTTAACTTTGTGGTCATTGTCAGTGGCACATGCCAACTTTGTCAAGGCATTGAGCACAATAGCCACACCGAGCACCAGTATTCTACCTTGTTTATACCTGCAAGGTCATGCCTAGTACACGTGCACTGTAATTGGGCACTCTGACCGTGGCTGACTCGTGTTATGATTCATAGCCATTTAAGGTACTTGGATAAATTTGTGGTCATGGTCAGTGTCACAGGCCCACTTTGTCAAGGCATTGCACACAATAGCCATGCCAAGCCACCGGTTTTTTACCTTGTTCATATCAGCAAGGTCATCCATAGTACATGTGCACTGTGATTGGGCACTCTGACCGTGGCTGACTCGTGTTACGATTTGTAGAAGTGAAAGTCACTTGGATACGTTTGTGGTCATGGTCAATGGCACATGCCAACTTTGTCAAGGCATCACGCACAATAGCCACACCAAACCACCAGTGTTCTACCTTGTTTACACCTGCACGTTTATGCCTAGCACACATGCACTGTGATTGGTCTTTCTGACTGTGGCTGGCTGATGTGATGATTCATAGAAGTTCAAGTCACTTGGTTATCTTTGTGGTCATGGTTAGTTGCACAGGCTAACTTTGTCAAGACATTGCACACAATAGCCAAACCGAGCCACCACTATTCTACCTTGTTTGTACCTGCAATATCGTGCATAGTACATGTGCACTGCGATTAGGCACTCTGACCGTGACTGACTCGTGTTACAATTCAAAGAAGTTAAAGTCACTTGGATACATTTGTGGTCATGGTCAGTGGCACATGCCAACTTTGTCAAGGCATTGCACACAATAGCCACATCAAGCCACCAGTTTTTGTACCTTGTTTATACCTGCAAGGTCATGCGTAGTACATGTGCATTCTACTTGGCCACTCTTACTGTGGCGGACTCGTGTTACAAATCATATAAATTAAAGACACTTGGATACGTTTGTGGTCACGGTCAGTGGCACATGCCAACTTTGTCAAGACATTGTGCACAATAGCCACACCGAGCCACCAGTATTCTACCTTGTTTGCACCTGCAAGATCATGCCTAGTACATCTGCACTGTGATTGGACACTCTGACCGTGGCTGACTCGTGTTACAATCAATAGAAGTTAATGTCACTTAGATACATTTGTGGTCATGGTCAGTTGCACAGGCCAACTTTGTCAAGGCATTGCACACAATAGCCAAACCAAGCCACCGGTTCTTTACCTTGTTTATACCTGCAAGGTCATGCATACTACACGTGCACTGTGATTGGGCACTCTGACCGTGGTTGACTCATGTTATGATTCATAGAAGTTAATGTCACTTGGATAAATTTGTGGTCATGGTCAGTGGCACATGCCAACGTTTTAAGGCATTGCCCACAATAGCCATGCCAAGCCACCAGGTTTTTACACTGTTTGTACCTGCAAGTTTATGTCTAGCGAACGTGCACTGTGATTGGGCACTCTGACCGTGGCTGAATCGTGTCATGATTCATAGCCGTTTAAGGTACTTGGATAAATTGGGGTCATGGTCAGTGGCACAGGCCAACTCCGTCAAAGCATTGCGCACAATAGCCATGCCAAGCTACCCGGTTTGTACCCTGCTCATACCAGCAAGGTCATGCATAGTACATGTGCACTGTGATTGGGCACGCTGACCGTGGCTGACTCGTGTCATGATTCATAGACGTTTAAGGTAATTGGATAAATTTGTGGTCATGGTCAGATGCACATGCCAACTTTGTCAATGCATTACACACAATAGCCACACCAAGCCACCGGGTTTGTACCTTGTTTATACCTGCAAGGTCATGCATATTACACGTGCACTATGATTGGGCACTATGACCGTTGCTGACTCGTGTGATTATTCATAGCTGGTTAAGGTACTTGGATGATGTTGATGATGACGATGATGATGTGATGATTCACAGATTTAAAATGACTTGGTTCACTTTGTGGTCATGGTTAGTTCCACAGGCCAACTTTGTCAAGGCTTTGCCCACAATATCTTCACCAAGCCACCGGGTTTTTACCTTGTTTACACTTGCAAGGTCATGCATATTAGATTTGCATTGTGATTGGGCACTCTGACCGTGGCTGACTCGTGTTATGATGCGTAGAAGTCAAAGTCACTTGGTACACTTTGTGGTCATGGTCAGTGGCACATGCCAATTTTTTCAAGGCATTACGCACAATAGCTACACCAAGCCACCAAATTGTTACCTTGTTTATGCCTGCAAGGTCATGCATAGTACACGTGCACTGTGACTGGGGATTCTAACTGTGGCTGACTCATGTGATGATTCATAGAAGCTAAATTCACTTGGTAAACTTTGTGGGCATTGTCAGTGGCACATGCCAACTTTGTCAAGGCATTGTGCACAATAGCCACACCGAGCCACCAATATTCTACCTTTTTTATACCTGCAAGGTCATGCATAGTACATGTGCACTGTGATTGGGCACTCTGACTGTGGCTGACTTGTGTTACAATTTGTAGAAGTTAATCATACTTGGTTAAATTTGTGGTCATGGTCAGTTGCACATGCCAACTTTGTCAAGGCATTGAGCACAATAGCCACACCAAGACACCGGTTTTTTCACCTTTTTTATACCTGCAAGGTCATGCATAGAACATGTGCCCTGTGATTGGGCACTCTGACCGTGGCTGACTCGTGTTACGATGCGTAGAAGTTAAAGTTGTTGGAAAT
>SZWC01009100.1:82206-106377 GCA_023375785.1 Penium margaritaceum
AGGAGCTGGGCCCGGGTTCAAGAGGAGGAGGGGGAGGTCGACGAATCATCCGACGACCGCTCGATCAAGGAAAGAAATTGCGAGAAGGGCAGTTCAATTCCGGGGAGCGACGGGGCGCGAAGGAAGATATTGCGGCGGACGCCGTGACCCGACCAGACCTGTTGAGAGGAAGGGAAGGCGGCCCAAGGCTGGCTTGATGGTAGCGGAACCGCGTCCGAACCTCAAAAGGAGGAGCGGTACTCGAGGCACCTTATCCAAAGGCGTTTTGGGCGCTCCCACCAGCCGCTCAGCACATGCGGGCGATCGATCCACCGGAGTACGCTTTATGAGAATTGTTGCTAATGCACCGGCATCGTCCACGGTCAGTAGCGACTCTCCGGAGGATCATGCACCGTATCCGACGGAGGTGCATGCCCACATCACACGACGCAGGAAAACAACAACAGGAGCTTCAGAAGACATCGTCTTCTTAGGAGAACGCGTCTCCACGCGATCACGGGTGATTCAAGGTGAGCGTCCAACACATCAACGTGACCTGGAACCTGACATGCCCCTCGCCCCTCGACAACCACGGCGACATGCCCATCCCGCCCGGCCGTCCCGGATCGCTCGGGCGCCCTCTCGCGGATCGGGACGGCGGTCCTCAATTTCTCGTTCACAAAGTTCACACTGTTTACGCAGCCGCCAGTCAACGACAGAGACAACCACAGTTCTGGACACTCTGGAACACACTTATCGTGCAACCACTACTGGAGAACAACGACAGACCGGCACCACCAGCCACACGCCAGAGATGGCCCACACCGACTAGGCCCGGTACGAGTACGAACTCGCTGAACGCACGGTGAACGCGGCTGCTGCTTCTGAGTTTGAGGCCCGCACGCTTGCAGTGTTTCTCACTATGGCAGAAGCAGAAGACCTTCTCCACACCTTGCGTATGGATGACCCCTGCCCGGCACCCCCACCCTCACCGGAAGTACCTGACCCTCATAGCAACGAGGCACGGTGGCATGCATTCGCGCTTCACATCACCCAGAATTGAGCATGGGTAGTCAGAGTGGAGAGACTCTGGGAGCAGCACGGGACGTGGGTGAGGACATACGCGGATCATGTACGCAGCTCTGCCGCCAACCTGGCTCAAGTGAGGAACGGCCTCGCTGCGTGCAAGTCCACCCGCGCTGACAGACAGTAGCGCATTCAGGTCCAAGAAACTCGAGCAGCGGCAATCCAAGCGAGACTGCAAGAGGTGCGGCGCCTGCAAGATGATTGGAACGAGGTTTCGGACAGAGGTGACGAGCCACCCGCAGCGGAAGGGCAGTGTCTTATTAACCAAAGAGCAGAGTTGGGCCGAACCCTCCGGGCAACACGTCTAGAGATGGCTCGTTTGACTGTAGGGCTGCAGCAGCTTGAGGCGGAGTTACCAGATCTGCAGCAGCTAGGAACTGAGTGCGAGGAGGAGTGGGCAGCCGATCATGCGAGACTACAGGATATATCGCACCAAAGGGCGAGGGCCCTGGCCCTCCGTGAGGATGTCTTCTAGCAATACCGTACCATCTACACGCTGGTTGATCAGGCCAAACAACTCATCAATGAGCGCGTGCAGTACCTACAACAGAAATTGATCCGTGATATGGCCCGCGTGTTCATCACCAGTGCCGTGCACAGGCTGGAGGACGAGTGGGATGAGTACCTCGAAGAATTGCGGCACCTCTATCCGCTGGACGTTTTGCACTGCTACCGGACCGGCAGCCTTCTGCTGCTTCCTACACTGGACCATGATCCCCACCCACCCACAACAAATCCAGCCCAACCTCCTTCCGTTCCTGGCATGGAGTTTTCATCTGCACCATCACGACTTCCTTCGCTTTCTTTACCTCCTCGACCTCTCTATTCACCGCGGAGCGCGAGCTTTATGCTGCTTTCTTGACTGGGTGGTGTAGTATCGCGAGCAAGGTCCTCTTCCTACAAACCTGCATCCTTTTCCTCACCGTGGGATCATGCTGTGGACTTCATACCGCCATGTGGAAGGAGATCGGCAGGATCATGCAGGCCTCACAGTTATCTTCCCGGTACAAAATGTCGACCCTCCTAACGCAATGGCACTGAGGGTGCTCATGCGCTGGCTTCACCGTCAGCGGCTCGGCCCTTCCTCCTCGGCATCTAATTCAAGCACCAATGGTGAAGAATTGCCCTGCAACTGTGAGGAGCATTCCTCAGCTGACCGTCCACCATTGACTGTCGTCCCACCCTCGGTGTCCGCCCTTCCTCCCTTGACATCCACTCAAGTGGGGATCATCGCAGGTCCGTCGCACCCTTGACCTGCGCCGCTTGTGGCTTCAGCGACCACATCTCCAACGACTGCGTCGCCTCTGGTGGATCAGCTGTCGACTTCTCTTGCTTCCCCTCCACCCTCCTCTCCTCCTCTCTGGAGCGGGACTTAAAACGTTTTTCCAGCCTTCAGTCCTCTCCTCCACCCGCTCTCTCTTCGTGGCGGAAATAAAGAAGAGACACCAGCGTGAAGACAGGAGCACATCCGAGTACCCACAATAAAAGAACCGCACGAATCTCAACAGCCACGCACAACCGAGATCCGTGCACTAACACTATCATGTCCCAAAGTCCTGGAGAAATCTGACAAGCTACGCTCTGGCAATACCATCGCAACACGTCTCTTAAAGAACACGAAGTAGCGCTTCCACCCCGCAGGGGTCCTAGCGAAGTCCAAGCAACACTACTTTAAGGTATCTTAGATCAATGTACTCTTGCTTCCACTATTCCATCAATCAATCATTTCTCTTCATCACTCTTGCAACTGTCATCGCTTCCATCCTCGGCCAGCAGCCTATCTCGTATCGCTCACCTCCAGAACTTGTTAGTGCCAACCTGCTCAACTCATAACTTTTGCCAATTAGCACCACGAGCCATCCCGTCTCGCACTCTTCCCTCCTCAAACTTCAGACATGGTATCAGAGCACTAGGTTTCTGTCAGAAATGTATGTTCTCTGACTCCGATTCTTGTTGCGGAAAGAGGCTCCGGATAATACAAGCAGAAGTCCAGGTCACCTCTCGCAAGAGAGAATAAATAAACGTTCCAGCGGTCCCATGCAAACCGTTACCGACCAATGTGACAATAAGTTGCTCGCGTCCGGCTAGCGAAGAAGCCGTTACTCGTATGTCTTGTTCGCCTGTATATATGGAGGATGTTCATTCCCTCCAAAACTTAACCAGAACAGTTATGCCCATCCTGTTCCCCTTTGGTTCCGTGGCTTCGCCGCCGTGTCCTCGGTCCGCTCATCTCTCACACTTCCTGTCTTCTCCATCTCTTAACGCTTCGCTCAGTCACTCTCGCTCCTCCACTCAGCCCTCACACTCCGCCAATCATCACTGGCATGGCAAGCACCCTCTCTCACATCGACTTGTCTACCTCGGCTACCTCGCTTCTCAGTCTCCACCTGCTCTCGCGACTAACTGCTCGCATCGCTCTCGCCTACGTCACTCTGCTAACGCCCGAATGCCTGTCTGTTGCTTCTGCTTACTTCTGCCGTCGTCACTCTCGTGACTACATTCTTCTGACATGGTATCAGAGCTACAGGCAACATCACCTGGAGATCCGTGACCGTGTCATCGCCCTGCCGCCGTCCTCGCTCCATCGCTTCTGCTCACATTCTCCTGCCACCGCTACCGCCGTCTCGCGCCTCCTCGCTTCATCCGCAGCTGACACCAGCAGTCCGATGAGTTCTCTACGCTAAAGAAACGCCTCGTCGTCCTAAGAAGGCCCTTCGCCCATTTCCGCGCCCGTGGCCAACAACCGGTGACGTGTCGCCTATATCAGTTGCAAGTGACTCCCGAGCCGCCACCTGCTATCAACTACCGATAAGCTTCCTACTCTCTGTCGTCCGCTGCTCCTCATCACATATGCCTCCGCCAGCATCTTCCTCGCTTTCTCCTCGCCTCATCAGCCTCATCTGCCCCTTCCTCGCTGTCATCCCCATCTTGCGAGCATCCATCATCTCGAGCCACCTTCTCGCATCACCTCCTCGCCTCTTCAGCAGCTGCAGTCAAAGCTGTTGCTGCCAAGATATCGGATACCACCAGTCTTTCTGCTCCCATTTCCGAGCCAACTGGGGAACAAGCCATCACTCTCGTGGCATCAGCAGTCTAAGTCCCTGCCCGCTGCCTGATTTCCTCTGCCACAGCCAACTTCCTCCAGCCAACAGGATATCAGACACCACCAGTCTTCCTGCTCCCACTTCCAAGCCAACTGGGGAACAAGCCGTCACTCTCCTGAACGCAAGAGGAAGTGGTTGTTTCACCTCCATCTGCCGCACCGCATTTCATCCTCTCCCTCTCCGCCCACGTCGCTCTCCGTCTCTTGCCGTTTTCATCTGCCTCTTTGATTCCTCTTCCTCCTCATTCGAGGTTCATCAGCTTCATAGGCCGCTCGCCTCTGCCTAATCTTCATCCATTTGTCATCAGCATCATCCGGACCGCCTCCGCATTGCCTCCCCCTCCATCATCAGCATTCTCCGCACCGCCTTCCGTTCATCATCCGCATCAGCATCATCTCCTCACGCACGTGGTTTCACCCCTGTGCCCACTCCATCATCAATCGTTTTTCGCCATCATCAGCTTCAGCTCCGCTCGGCACAAGGATCCGCCCGGTCGTATCGCCTTTTCCGCGACGACCTGTGTCCACGCCGGAAACTTCCTTTAGCGCACGTGGTTCTGGCCTTGCGCCCACTCATCAATCAATTGCTTCTCTGCTTCGCATTGCTTCCAGCTTGGCACAAGGATCCGCCCGGTCGCTTCGCCTTTTTCGTGACGACCTGCGCCCACGCTGAAACTTCCTCAGTGCACGAGGTTTCGCCCCTGCGTACTCTCATCCATCAATCATTTCCTCCGCTTCAGCTTCCACTTCAGCTCGGCACAAGGATCCACCCGGTCGCATTGCCTTCTCTGCGACGACCTGCGCCCACGCCGTAACTTACTTCTACGCACGCGATTCGCCCCTGCGCCCATTCCATCATCGAGCATTCCTCCTTCATCATCAGCTTCCGCTCCGCTCGGCACAAGGATCCGCACGGTCGTATCACCTCCCCTGCAACGACCTGCGTCTACGCCGAAAATTTCCACAGTGTACGAGGTTCCATCCCTGCACCCATCAAGTCCTCATCAGATCCTCTGCCCGTCTTTATCCGCCCTGCCCAGTAACTCATTCACATCCTCCTTCACCGCACTCAGCCCTTCTCAGTCTCTTCGCTCCAACCTCTCAAGTCTTCTCTGCCTTCATCGAAACGCTCTTCGCCTGCCTCTTCAGTTCCATCAACAACTGCTCTCATCTCACCACCTCTCGGCTTCTCATCATTTCAAAATGACCTTCATCGCCAAGATACCTCCTCTTCCAACCGACCATTTGTCAACACTACCACTAGTATTTATGGACCAGTCAACTTCTCCTCTTTCCCATGGCACTTCCTCACACAATGTGAGGATCTGGTACTCAGTGCAAGTGGAGCGACAAACATTCTCTAGTGGTCGCAAGACTTCTGCAACCTCTTCCACCTCTGCTACATCAAAGGCGTCCCAATCTCCTACACCCTCCAACACTACCTTCTGTACAAAGGAGGCGGACGCTTTCCTGCAAATTTCCGCTACACTCTGGTACCCTTTGTGGAAGAAGAAATTCGAGGAGCCTTGCTCAGCATCACTAGTCCCATCTTCCATCCCCTCATTCACAAACGCAAATGCACCCTCAGCAAAATGTGGAGAGACCTACTTCATGCATGCCGTTGCCCCATGCCTCCGCCAGCCCACGAACCACCAAGACTACAACACTGCTAAGTAGTAGCATCTGCTTGAATTCCACAGGTCCGTGACTGCTACAAGGAAACCTCCCGGGAACCACATTCATCAAGTACTTTGATGGACCCGAGGAGGAAGCCAACCTTACAAGAATCGAGTCAGATTCAGGGAGGGTGTCAGAAATGTATGTTCTCTGACTCCGATTCTTGTTGCGGAAAGAGGCTTCGGATAACACAAGCAGAAGTCCACGTCACCTCTCGCAAGAGAGAATAAATAAACGGTCCAACGGTCCCATGCGAACCGTGAATGACCAACATGACAATGAGTCGCTCGCGTCCGGCTAGCGAAGAAGCCGTTGCTCGTATGTCCTGTTTGCCTGTATATATGGAGGATGTTCATTCCCTCCGAAACTTAAACAGAATAGTTCTGCCCATCCTGTTCTCCTTTGGTTCCGCGTCTTCGCCGCCGTGTACTCGCTCTCCTCATCTCTCACGCTTCTTGGCTTCGCCACCTCTCAACGCTTCGCTCAGTCACTCTCGCTCCTTCGCTCAGCCCTCACACTCCGCCAATCATCACTCGCATAGCAAGCACCCTCTCTCACATCAACTTGTCTACCTCGGCTACCTCGCTTCTCAGTCACCTCCTGCTCTTACGACTAACTGCTCGCATTGCTCTCGCCTACGTCACTCTGCTGACGCCCGCATGCCTGTCTGTTGCTTCAGCTTGCTTCTGCTGCTGTCACTCTCGTGACTACATTATTCTGACAGTTTCCAGCACTGGTTGACAGGCCACCATGATTCCAGTGATCTTCTTCACAGTCGCAACTGTGCTTGTTCGCCTCCTTCCACCTCGCGCCGCGCCAGCTGATGACAATACGGACGGTGACACAGCACCTGAGCCCTCCATTCTCGATGTCGCACAAGTTTTCGTTCAAGATGGAGAACCTCCTCCGCTGACTCTTCTTACAACATCTGCCTCCCTCTACATCGAACACGTTCTCGACTCAGGGTGTGTTATTCATGCTCTCAAAGATGCTGACGTCACCACACCATTGGCAACACCAGTAACCATCACCGGTGCCACCAAAGGAATGACATATCTCTGCCGCTACTCCGCTACTCTCACGTCTCTGGCAGCACCAAGTGGACAAATCCGGGATTACCATACCCCTGACCTACGACACAATCTCCTTTCTGTTCATCAACTCCAAAAGGAAGGTGTAAACATCTTCTTCCCCGCCTATGGTTCGGAAGCCCAACTGACGATAGCTGATAACAAACCGCATGCAACCTTCACAATTCGCAACAACCTCTATCGCCTGCAGATTCCTCGCACAACAGCAATCTTTGCTGTTGAAGCCGACACTCAACCCTCCACCTGTGACTGCCGCAGCCTCTCACATCCTCTACTCCTGCATCATCATCGCCTTGGTCATCAAAATTTCAATGCGCTTCTCTGTGTTCAGGCCAAAAATATGGTAAAAGGCCTGCCATTGCTCTCCCCACTAACTCACCTTGCATGACCATCCTGCACTGCTTGCAGTCTTGGGAAATGAAAAGCATCCCCTCACCCTCCTCGAGCCGCTCGAACAGCAAGACCTCTTGACATCCTCCACATGGATCTTGTGGGATCAATTCGTCCCACCTCCCTTCAAGGCTATGAGTACTTCCTTGCCATTGTGGACGACCATTCTCGCTTCGGCGCCACAATCCCTCTCACGTCTAAAGCCGATGTCAAGCCTGCCTTCGTCAAGTGGTCAAAGTATTAGATGAGTCGCCTCAACCGGTCCATTGGTAAAATCCGGACAGACAGAGGTAGTGAATTCCTATCTCATGAGCTCCGTGTATTCTTGGCAGAACGCGGCATTGGGCATGAGATGAGTGTCCCAGAAGCACCCAAGCAAAACGGAGTGGTAGAAAGACAGAATGGTGTCCTGGCCGCTCTCACGCGCACTCTACTTGTGCATGAAGGAGTGCCGGAAACCTTCAGGACCTATGCATTCCACTATGCCACCAGGGTACACAACGTTTATCCAGCCAAGCATCTTCCCGAAATCACCCCAGCAGAACTCTGGCTGGGATATACGCCAGATGTCTCCAAGCTTCGAGCCTAGGGTTCCACAACCTACGTCCTACTCTTTCAATTTTACCGAGCTCACGCGCGTCTCTCCAAATTTGGGCCACGAGCCTCGCGCTGCATGTTCGTTGGATTCGCCCTCAACTCCCCTAGCTACTTATTTTACGAGCCGGACCTCAAACAGGAAACATGTAGTATAGATGTCCATTTTGATGAAATTACTCCTTTGTTCCGGCAATCCGCGCCAATCTCCACTACTCCTCTTACCTGGACACTCTTTCCTGAACAAGCTATAATGCCTACAACTCCGGCCACCTTACCTCTTGCAGTCGCTCCTGCCACACCAGCAACTCCTCCAACAGTATCCACTCCACCAATCTTCTCTCCTACACACACTCCCACACAACCACGACCAATGGCACTACCACCACTCACTCCTCTCACTCTTAACGCTGATTTTCAATCCATCTCAGAACATCTGCCAACACTCGGAAAAACGCTTCCCTCAGCAACACTAGTCCCTCCTCTAGCCGCAGCAGCACTAGCACCAACAATAACAGTAGCAGACACAGAAGAACCTACAACAACTACAGCATCTGGGGTACCAGTCCCGAGAATGACACCAGTAGCAGAACTGGTGCTCCCATAGTCTACCAGAAACAGAGCAGCAGCTTCGCTTATCACCCTAACTGACACAGACGGAGACCTTGACATCCAGGAGGATCGCCAGGTGGAGCTTCTTCGAACCTCCTTCCTGCCCTCCTGGATTGCAGCTGGAGACGGTCCCATCTCTCTTCGACGACCAACTCCTCCCATGAATCCTCGACGACGACGCTATCCTCGCCTTCCTCTACTCAGCACCACCATTACCACAGCTCCCATTGCCACCCCTAGAAAATATGCGGAGGCTGTAAATGGGCCCCAAGCAGACCAATGGCGAGCCGCCATTGCCAACGAACTGGCCTCCTTTAAGGCTACCTCCACCTACACTGACGTACCTCGACCAGCTCACACCAATGTGGTCACATGGAAATGGGTCTTCCGTGTTAAGACTCATCTGGGGAAGCCACCAGAATTCAAAGCTCGTTATGTGGCAAAGGGGTTCTCACAGCGATATGGCGTGGACGTCTTTGACACCTTCTCACCCACTGCCAAGCTGACCATCCTACGAGTCCTACTACATATTACGGCCACTAAAGACATGGAACTACATGCCATGGACGTGTCCACGGACTTTCTCCAAGGAGATCTGAACGAAACTTTCTACCTGGCGTATCCGAAGGCTACATACCAGACCAGCCCAACACTCTCTGGAAGCTACATTGCCCAGTCTATGGGCTCAAACAATCCCCTCGAGAATGGCATGCCAAACTCCGAGCAACTCTCATTTACCTGGGATTCACGGTTTCCACTGCCGATCCCAGTCTGTTCCTCCGTTCTTGACCATTATGGTCTATGAGGACGATCTTGCTCTCACCTCCACAATCCTTGTGCTCTCGAGGATCTGACGCAAGCACTCCTGGGACCTTTCACCATGAAAGACCTTGGGGAACTGACCCATTACCTGGGAATTGACATCAAGAGGGACCGAGAGAAGTGACCCATCACTCTGTCCCAAGAACCCTACATTGCCTCACTCCTGAAGCACTTCGGACTTGAGAACAGCAACGGAGCTCTAACCCCCATGACGGTGGATCACAAACTTACCTCACCAGCATACACAGTCTCATCACCTTCCCCAGAATCCTATCCTGAACTGGTGGGATCACTGATGTATGCTATGGTCTGCAGGCTTATTGCTTGTACCCCATGAATCCCCGAGGCCGTTGTACAGATGGGGGCAAGAAGGTTTCCAGTCGGCTGCTGGACGAGGGGCCCTCTCAAGGCCAAGAACGTCTTTGGCGTGAGGCGGTGGGAACGGGCACGTGGCCATGTTGCCGTTTGGGATGCCGAAATGCCCGCGGATGCGGTCGCAGGTGTCGCTTGACGTAACGCCGCATGAGCCACAAAAGAACCCAGGTTTCCTTGAGGCCGTAGGCACTGGCCGACAGTGACGCGAGAGGGCCAGCGTTAGATGATCTCCATGGAGACGCCCGGCGTGAGGGGGGTTGAAGTCCGCATGGTTCAGACGGTACGCAGAGGCAACAGAGGTTGAAGATGGAAGGGATGACGATTCCATCATAAATGGTGCAGTCTAGCGCCGAGGTGCCATGGATGCACCTCGTTCCTACAGTCGCAAGGCTCTATTTGCGTATGAGTGACGTGGAACGACTAGTAGTACTTCATAGCGTTGTTACGACGTGGATCCAGCGTCAACCACCCGAGCGGTGGGTGGTTGCAAGGGCCCCTGCCCCTGCCCCTGCCTCCTGCCATGCCTCATCGGCCTCGCTCGAGGCATAGGACCCGACCGGTGGGTGGTTGCGAGGCCCTGCCCCTGCCTCCTGCTCCCCGCCAGGCCTCGTCGGCCTTTGGATCCATGCTCCGTTCAGCATCGATCCAAGCGGATCAATTGGGACGGGCTGGTCAGCCCTCAGCTGGCGACCACCGGCTGCGGGTCCACGGTCGGCGACCACCGGCAGTGGATCGATCCGACGAGGAGCCACCGTCGATGGATCCACGGCCGGCGACCACCGGCAGTGGATCGATCCGACAAGGAGCCACCGTCGATGGATCCACGGCCAGCGAACACCGGCAGTGGATCGATCCGACGAGGAGCCACCGTCGATGGATCCACTTCCGGCGACTACCGGCAGTGGTCCCATCGACAATTAGCCCTCGTCGATCGTTCCTCGGCCGTCGGCCAATCGATCGACATCAATCGATCGTCGGTTCTTGCTCGCCGTCGGTAGAGAGATAGACGGCGTCCGAGCAACCGACGGGGATTGATTGCATCAACTGATTGATTGACGGCAATCAAATGCGTCAGAAACAAAAAGGGGCATTGCAAAACTTTTGAGCTGCGAGTTTCATCGTGAACCTCGCGTTTGCGCTGATTTCGCCACCAGGAGCGCACAAAATGATAGTTCAAAAAATGGACTGAAGTATGATTTGCGGACAGAACTGAAAGTAAAAATATTCAGAAAGAAATCAACAATCATCCACGTACGTGGACTCTAACTGTGCAGCAGGAGTAATCGTTGATATGGCAGTGAAACAACCAGTGACCGGTGGACCAAATATCTGCCACCTGTCGGATATCCCTATCATACCCCACAATAATTTTCATTTTCACTTGACACCTCAATTCAAGAGAATTTCAGAAATATATGTCCATTAAGATAATTTCAGAAATCATTGGAATGTCACACCCTGGTTCAACAATTTTAAAAGAGAATATCAAACCCTAATATGACATGGGTTTGAAATTTGAATGAAAACAGAATTTGTGGAGGAGGACGTGCGAGCGAGGGGTGGTGGCTGGGCAAGGGGGGGGGGGGGGGGCACCTCGGTGGGCTTCAGCGTGGCAGGGCTGGTCGGTGGGCTGGGGCCAGCTCACACGTCCGAGGACCCCACCTCGCGTTTTTTGGCGAACGCGAACGCGGTCCACATCAAGGCCCCCTCGATGTAGACCGGCCACAGTGACAGGGTCACCTCAAATCCCCGGGTCAACACTGAGGTAGAATACTGGTGGTTTGGTGTGGCTATTGTGCGCAATGCCTTGACAAAGTTGGCATGTGCCACTGACCATGACCATAAAGGTTACCAAGTGACTTTAACTTCTAGGAATCGAAACACGAGTCAGCCACAATCAGAGTGCCCAATCACAGTACACATCTAATATGCATGACCTTGCAGGTATAAACAAGTTACAAAACCGGTGGCTTGTCATGGCTATTGTGCGCAATGCCTTGACAAAGTTGGCATGTGCCACTGACCACGACCACAAAGTTTACCAAGTACCTTAAACGGCTATGAATCATAACACGAGTCAGCCACGGTCAGAGTGTCCAATCACAGTGCTGATATACAGGACATGACCTTACAGGTATAAACAATGTACAATAATGGTGGCTCGGTGTGGCTATTGTGTGCAATGCCTTGACAAAGTTGGCATGTGCCACAGACCATTACCACAAATGTATCCAAGTGACTTTCACTTCTATTGATCATAACACGAGTCAGCCACGGTCAGAGTGTCCAATCAAAGTGCCGATGTACTAGGCATGATCTTGCAGGTGCAAACAAGGTAGAATACTGGTGGCTCGGTGTGGCTATTGTGCGCAATGCCTTGACAAAGTTATCATGTGCCACTGACCATGACCACAACGTTTACCAAGTGACTTTAACTTCTACAAATCGTAACACGAGTCAGCCACGGTCAGAGTGCCCAATCACAGTGCACATGTAATATGCATGACCTTACAGGTATAAGCAAGTTAAAAAACTGGTTGCTTGGCACGGCTATTGTGCGCAATGCCTTTACGTAGTTGGCATGTGCCACTGATCATGACCACAAAGTTTACCAAGTACCTTTAACGGCTATGAATCATAACACGAGTCAGCCACAGTCAGAGTGTCGAATCATAGTGCAGATATACTGCGCATGACCTCGCAAGTATGAACAAGGTAGAATACTGGTGGCTCGGTGTGGCTATTGTACGTAATGCCTTGACAAAGCTGGCATGCGTAACTGACCATGACCAAAAATGTATCCAAGTGACTTTTACTTCTATTGATCATAACACGAGTCAGCCACAGTCAGAGTGTCCAATCACAGTGCAGATGGGTCGCCTCAACCGGTCCATTGGTAAAATCCGGACAGACAGAGGTAGTGAATTCCTATCTCATGAGCTCCGTGTATTCCTGGCAGAACGCAGCATTGGGCATGAGATGAGTGTCCCAGAAGCACCCAAGCAAAACGGAGTGGTAAAAAGACAGAATGGTGTCCTGGCCGCTCTCACGCGTACTCTACTTGTGCATGCCGGAGCGCCGGAAACCTTCAGGATCTATGCATCCCGCTATGCCACCAGGGTACACAACTTTTACCTAGCCAAGCATCTTCCCGACATCACCCCAGCATAATTCTGGCTGGGATATACGCCAGATGTCTCCAAGCTTGGAGCTTGGGGTTCCACAGCCTACGTCCTACTCTTTCAATTTGACCGAGCTCACGCGCGTCTCTCCAAATTTGGGCCACGAGCCTCGCGCTGCATGTTCGTTGGATTCGCCCTCAACTCCCCTAGCTACTTATTTTACGAGTCGGACCTCAAACAGGAAACCTGTAGCATAGATGTCCATTTTGATGAAATTACTCCTTTGTTCCGGCAATCCGCGCCAATCTCCACTACTCCTCTTACCTGGACACTCTTTCCTGAACAAGCTATAATGCCTACAACTCCGGCCACCTTACCTCTTGCAGTCGCTCCTGCCATACCAGCAACTCCTCCAACAGTATCCACTCCACCAATCTTCTCTCCTACACACACTCCCACACAACCACGACCAATGGCACTACCACCACTCACTCCTCTCACTCTTAACGCTGATTTTCAATCCATCTCAGAACATCTGCCAACACTCGGAAGAACGCTTCCCTCAGCAACACTAGTCCCTCCTCCAGCCGCAGCAGCACCAGCTCCAACAACAACAGTAGCAGACACAAAAGAACCTACAACAACTACAGCATCTGGGGTACCAGTCCCGAGAATGACACCAGTAGCAGAACTGGTGCTCCCATAGTCTACCAGAAACAGAGCAGCAACCTCGCTTATCACCCTAACTAACACAGACGGAGATCTTGACATCCAGGAGGATCGCCAGGTGGAGCTTCTTCGAACCTCCTTCATGCCCTCCTGGATTGCAGCTGGAGACGGTCCCATCTCTCTTCGACGACCAACTCCTCCCATGAATCCTCGACGACGATGCTATCCTCGCCTTCCTCTACTGAGCACCACCACTTCCACAGCTCCCATTGCCACCCCCAGAAAATATGCGGAGGCTGTAAATGGGCCCCAAGCAGACCAATGGCGAGCCGCCATTGCCAACGAACTGGCCTCCTTTAAGGCTACCTCCACCTACACTGACGTACCTTGACTAGCTCACACCAATGTGGTCACAGGGAAATGGGTCTTCCGTATTAAGACTCATCTAGGGAAGCCACCAGAATTCAAAGCTCGTTATGTGGCAAAGGGGTTCTCACAGCAATATGGCGTGGACGTCTTTGACACCTTCTCACCCACTGCCAAGCTGACCACCCTACGAGTCCTACTACACTTTACGGCCACTAAAGACATGGAACTACATGCCATGGACGTGTCCACGGACTTTCTCCAAGGAGATCTGAACGAAACTTTCTACCTGGCGTATCCGAAGGCTACACACCAGACCAGCCCAACACTCCCTGGAAGCTACATCGCCCAGTCTATGGGCTCAAACAATCCCCTCGAGAATGGCATGCCAAACTCCGAGCAACTCTCATTTACCTGGGATTCACGGTTTCCACTGCCGATACCAGTCTGTTCCTCCGTTCTTGACCAGATGAGCAGACCTATATTATGGTCTATGAGGACGATCTTGCTCTCACCTCCAACAATCCTTGTGCTCTCGAGGATCTGAAGCAAGCACTCGTGGGAAGTTTCACCACAAAAGACCTTGGGGAACTGACCCATTACATGGGAATTGACATCAGGAGGGACCGGGAGAAGTGACTCATCACTCTGTCCCAAGAACCCTACATTGCCTCACTCCTGAAGCACTTCGGACTTGAGAACAGCAACGGAGCTCCAACCCCCATGACGGTGGATCACAAACTTACCTCACCAGCATACACAGTCTCATCACCTTTCCCAGAATCCTATCCTGAACTGGTGGGATCACTGATGTATGATATGGTCTGCACTCGCCTCGACCTTGCTTTCCTCCTCAGTGTTCTGTCACGATACGTTGGAGAATGAAATCACAGTGACCAACACTGGAAGGCAGCAAAGCGAGTTTTGAGGTATCTAGGAGAGAGTGCCTCCTTCTATCTTGAGCTGGGGAGAACTCAGCCGATAACATTAGAAGGATACAGCGACTCCTCCTGGGCAGATGATCACGCCAACCGAAAATCATCACAAGGCTACGGCTTTCACCTTGGCTGTGGACTGATCATCTGGCGGTCAACCAGGTCCTCTTCTGTTTCACTTTCATCCTATGAAGCAGAACTGTACGCAGGAACCATGGCTGCCCAAGAAGCCATCTGGCTAAAACACCTACTGCAAGACCTTTGATATCCGCAACCACTCCCAGTCCTATGGTGTGACAATCGAAGCACCATCGCTCTCACAGAGAATCCAGTCTACAATGGACGAACCAAGCACATTGAATTTCACTACTTCTTCATCAGGGAGAAGGTGCATGCAGAGGAACTCTTGGTTGAGTATGTAGCCTCAAAGGCCAAGAGGACTGACATCTTCACGAAAACCCTAGAACAGGCCCAGCATGCAACAATGGTACATCTTCTAGGTCTCAGGACCAGAGATACCTGAAGCTTCCACGCTCGTTGCCCTTCACGAGGGGTGTCAGAAATGAAGAAGAGAAATCAACGTGAAGACTGGAGCACATCCGAGCACCCACAATAAAAGAACCGCACGAATCTCAACGGACACGCAAAATCGAGATCCGTGCACCAACCCTATCATGTCCCAAAGTCTCAGAGAAATCCGACAAGCTGCGCTCTGGTAAAACCATCGCAACACGTCTCTCGAAGAACACGAACTAGCGCTTCCACCTCGCAAGGGTCGTAGCGAAGCCCAAGAAACACTACTTTAAGGTAGCTTAGATCAATGTACTCTTGCTTCTACTATTCCATCAATCAATCATTTCTCTTCATCACTATCACAACCGTCATCGCTTCCATCCTCGGCCGGCTGCCTGTCTCGCAACGCTCACTTCCAAAACTTGTTACTGCCAACCTGCTCAACACATAACTTGTGCCAATCAGCGCCACGAGCCTTCCTGTGTCGCACTCTTCCCTCCTCAAAATCCTGACACCTCCCTCTTCCCCTACAGCTCCAGTGCCATCGGCATCCCCGGCGGCAGCAGTACCGGTGGATCATCCACCGTCCCGAGGTGGACTGAGAGTTGCACCGGCCTCCCCTCCCCTCCCGGATTTGCCTGCCGCGCCGGGGGCGACACTAGCTCCGGTGGATAATCCACCTGCCATCCCTGAGTCTACACATGCAAGAGTCCTCCCTACCGGGGCCCGCAGGCCATTGGTTGATACGGCACCTGTCATGCCTCCAACACCGTGCGGCACGCTTCCTCCCGAATCCGGCCTCCGGTCACCACGACCCCCACAGGCACGGCAGACCCAACCATCACACGCAGCTCCTCCATGCGCACACGGACTGATGCCCTGCCACCAGTGGAGGGTGACGAGCAGCACCAGGCCGAGTCTACGGATGGAAGAGCGCCCCACCACCGAAGACCTTTGAGGAAATGCGACGTCGCCTCATGGCCCTGGCGCCTGGGGGCGACCTGGAGCACTAGTAGCAGGAGTCACCAGTCAAAACATACGAGTGGTCAGATTGGGCACGAGCCCAAGTCCTATCTGGTGGCCGCACCATGGTGGAAATTTACCCGGACGTCCATGTTTGCTCCAATGCCCAAGCCACGCTCGACAAGTATGTGTGGTTGCAGGGGCGGCTCTAAAGGCATGAGGATGACGCGTACTTACTGCGCTGGTACACCCCGGTGATGCTGCGCGACAAACTCATCATGCAAGGACAATACCGAATGCACGCACGCTCTGCCACCATATATGAGACTCTCGTCCCACAGGTCTACTTGGTGTGATTGAAGAAGCAGATTGGGGAGGCTGTTGCCACATGTGGGACTTGCATCTGCCATCACCCTCCCCAACGGATCCACCAGCTCCGCGTCGTGTGCGCCCGCCTCTGCGCACCAATGGAGAGGGTTGTAATTGACTTTCATGGCCCCCTCCGTACCACCCAACCCAAGAACGTGTAGTGGATTCTCAGCATCGACCACATGACCAAGTGGGTCATGGCTCGGGCGGTCCCCAAGGCCGACACTGCACACGCCACAGCGTTCCTGAAGGAAGATGTCATATACTGGGGAGGTGGATGCAAGATCATCCAGTGTGACAATGGCTCGCACTTCGCAGGGACATTCACAGAAGTGGCGGCGTACTTCAACATCAAGATTGAAAATGGGGCACCATACCGGCCGCAGGCGCAAGGCCAGGTCAAGCGTATGGATGGGGCAATCACGCAGACCATCCGGAATTTGTTGGATGACAATGCAGCCTGGGACGAGCAGCTAGAAGACATCGTCTATGAATACAACCTCACACCTCATTCGTCTACCACCTTCTCACCCTACATGCTGCGTCACAGCCAGCAACATTGGACCATGGCTACCATGCCGCTCATGCCTGACGCGCCGATGCCGCCACGGGAAGAGGGTGCGACCGTGGCCAAAGGGGTGGAATTCATGAAACAACAAGGTGCCTGGCTTCAAAGGTGCCTCCAAGAGGCTCGAACTCGCGGGTATGTCGCAGTACAGCGCGGGGTGGACCGTACTAACGCCGGCCTCATGATCGACGACTTCCAGGTCGGTGACGGTGTGCGGCCGAAGCGGTAGGAGGTGGGCAGGGCGCGACAAAATGAAGCGATACTCCTGGACCAGTGTTACCAGGTTTGGGCCGTACATGGAGTCTATGTGTGGCTCGAGGGCCGCCACACTTCAAACATCATGGTGCGACGTGAGCGACTTGAAAAGCGCCCGGTCCGCTGGCAGGCCCTCGCGGCCGGGCGACACCCGCCCCGAAACAATATCGATTACGACGTGGAGGAAGTGGCAGCTAAGTTTGCAGGGATGCCTCAGTCTCCCTATCGTCCACACCGCCCTCCTCCACCAATCACCACAATTGCAGTTCCTGCGGCCGACAGACCTAAGCCTTTGGCCGGGGGGACCCGGCTTGTTTCGTCGGGTATTGGGATGCATTCCCTGGTACATCAAGACAAGGAAGCACACAAGCAGGAAGCTGGGGCAAGCGCAACACCACAACAATAGGGGCAGCAAGAAAGGGCAGCGGAGGAAGGGGCAGGACATGTTGTGGCAGAGATGGAAGGCATCACCAAGAAGCGACGTCGGGCCTGGAAAGATAAGCTCGCTACCCAGCGGCCCAGGACCACTGAGGATGCGCCATCAGGAACGGTACCAGAAGTCAAGCAACAGCTGCCTCCCTGCGAGGCCGCGGTAAATGTGGTGCCTGAGGCTCCGAGGCAACCAGTGTCGAAAGCAAAGCAGGTACACCAGAGTCTCGGAGCGGCACCTGGTGTAGTAACGACAGCCACGCGACAAAGGCGGGCGCAGCGGCCACACGCTGCGACAATACCACATATGACAGATGATCAACCCGCATCGACGGTGGCAGATGCTGGACATAGCCTGGGCCTATTGCTATCGACTGCGACAACATCAAGAGTGCGTCTCGGGAGACCCTAGCAGCAGAGACAGGAGGCGCTTCCTTCTACGACAGCTGCACTCGGCGCGGCACCCGGAGCGCCAGTATCATCAGAAGCAACAGCAGAGCAGCGTGAGCGGGAGGTCCTGCCTTTTGCGGCAACTACACCCGGCGCGGCATCCGGAGTGCGAGCGCCACCAGCAGCTGCAGCAGAGAAGTGGGGACAATATGTACTGCCTTCTACGGCAGCTGCAGTTTGCGAGGCGCCTGGAGCGCCAGCACCATCGGCAGCAGCAGCAGAGCAGCGGGAGCAGGAGGTATTGCCTTCTATGCCAGCTGCACCCGGCACGCTGCCCAGGGCGCAAGCACCACCAGTAGCAGTAGCAGAGCAGCGGGGACAGGAGGTGCTGCCTTCTGTGGAAGCTGCACCTGGCGCGGCGCCCGGATTGTTAGCATCATCGGCAGCAGAGCAGCGGGAGCAGGAGGCGCTGCCTTATATAGCAGCAGTACCCGGTACGGCACCCAAAGTGCCAGTACCACCAACAGCAACAATAAAGTAGCAGGGATAGGAGGTACTGCCTTCTACGACAGCTGCACCCGGCGTGGCACCCAGAGTCACGCCAAGCGCCGGGCGATGGGCGTGGCTCACCGTCCTGCTCACTCTCCAAGTCGTCGGGCACCGTGAAGTTGGTGGGCTAGCACCGCCTCCCACTTGCCTTGTACTGACGGCGCAGCCACACGTTGCAGCGCACCAGCATCTCCAGCGTACTGACGCTAAGGCAGCGCAAGCGCATCCACCACTATGGATCAAGCCGTAACCATGTCCACCTCACCCACAAGGTCATTTCCAAAGTGGCGCAGGTGCACACGGCACACAGCAGCATACAGCGGGCAGCTCATGTCAGAAGTCCAGCGGGCTGGCAGGCGCTGCATAGCATGCTTCACAGGCGCAGCAGAAACCTTTGCTGGCTTGTGCCCGCGGGGGTGCGACAGTGTAGCAAGATCACTCATGCAATCAAGCAATCTTTCATATGTCTTACCCGCTGTCCCTCCCGACGTGTCAGCAATGCGTAGCACGGTTACCAACGGCGTAAGAAAATCTCTCGGCTGGCGAACCTGTAGCCAAAACACGCGGCGGTGCACAAGACATCTCACAGCCTTCTTGCGTGCCTTGAACATCCCATCCCGCTGATTGCCCATGGCCGTCCAGGACTCATGGTTGACCAGCTTCAGCAGAATTGGACGCATGTCTAGCAGGCGCTGCAACATGGAGTGCGCAGATGCAAAACGCGTGTCACATTTGGCGTGCAAGACCCGCCCACCCGACTGTTGGTGGCATGTCGTTGTTGCGAAACAATTTGACAACCTTCTCAGCCTTGGACAAGATTGCCGACCCCTACTCTGTCTTGCCAATGTCCTTCATGACAAGGTCACAGTTGTGTGCACAGCAACCTTGCCACAGGACTTTTGGATACTTCCCCGCCAGGTCTTGGAATGCGCGTTTGTTGACTGCTGTGTTGTCAAAACAACGGACACCACATGCTTGACACCGACGGCCTCGACCGCCTCCTCAATCATGGCCCCCATGTGGGATGTATTGCGGGTCTTCCCATTGGCATCACGTGAAAACACGCGGCAGGCACCCTTATCGTTTACAGCCATCGCATTGTAAATTGGACGCTGCTGCTGATCCGCCCACTCGTCCACGTCCACGCCACAAATGGGCCAGGCTTGCTTCAGCGACGTATCCTCGACCTCTAATTTCTTGTCCAATGCTGGCAGTATGTCACTCACGACAGTGCCTTGGCTTGGAAGGCTAAATGAGCTGTTGGTGCTTCGGCCTGTGCGCACCACGTCGTTCAGCAGCGGCTCACGTGAGAAGCTGATTGGGTACGCAGCACAGGCCATGAGCTTGATTACTGCCATCTGGCAGCTCTTGTTCCCGGCTGCCTCGCAATGAGGCCTCACGGACGTTTGAACCATAGCAGCCATCCGGTTAACATCCACCAGCCGAACTGTCTGCGGGTGCTGCTGGTACAACTGCAGCTGCTGCTGGTACGCCGGCGGCTGTTGCAGGTACACCTGTGGCTGCTGCTGGTACACCTGCTGCTGCTGGTGCAGCAGCTGCTGCTGCTGCTGCTGCTGTCCACGAAGGTCTGCTGCTCTGAGGAGTGCTACGTCTTGCTGCTGCCTTATCTGTTGGTCAATGGAGCTCATGCCAGCAGACTCCATGCCAGGACCGGCACCGGTTGCATCACCCTCATCATCTCCACTTGGTAGGCCAGCTCGGCGCTGAGTCTCCCGTCGCTGCAAGCTCTCCGCCAAATTCACCCATTTCACAGGCTTGCTGCTTGTACCCCATGAATCCCCGAGGCCGTTGTATAGATGGGGGCAAGCAGGTTTCCAGTCGGCTGCTGGACGAGGGGCCCTCTCAAGGCCAAGAACGTCTTTGGCGTGAGGCGGTGGGAACGGGCACGTGGCCATGTTGCCGTTTGGGATACCGAAAGGCCCGCGGATGCGGTCGCAAGTGTCGCTTGACGTAACGCCGCATGAGCCACAAAAGAACCCAGGTTTCCTTGAGGCCGTAGGCACTGGCCGACAGTGACGCGAGAAGGCCAGCGTTAGATGATCTCCATGGAGACGCCCGGCAGGAGGGGGGTTGAAGTCCGCATGGTTCAGACGGTACGCAGAGGCAACAGAGGTTGAAGATGGAAAGGATGAGGATTCCATCACAGATGGTGCAGTCTGGCGCCGAGGTGCCATGGATGCACCTCGTTCCTACAATCGCAATGCTCTATTCGCGTATGAGTGACGCGGAACGACTAGTAGTACTTCATAGCGTTATTACGACGCGGATCCAGCGTCAACCACCCGAGCGGTGGGTGGTTGCAAGGGCCCCTGCCCCTGCCCCTGCCTCCTGCTCCCCGCCAGGCCTCGTCGGCCTTTGGATACATGCTCCGTTCAGCATCGATCCAAGCGGATCAATGGTGGACGGGCTGGTCAGCCCTCAGCTGGCGACCACCGGCCGTGGATCCACGGCCGGCGACCACCGGCAGTGGATCGATCCGACGAGGAGCCACCGTCGATGGATCCACGGCCGGCGACCACCGGCAGTGGATCGATCCGACGAGGAGCCACCGTCGATGGATCCACGGCCAGCGAACACCAGCAGTGGATCGATCTGACGAGGAGCCACCGTCGATGGATCCACTTCCGGTGACCACCGGCAGTGGTCCCATCGACAACTAGCCCTCGTCGATTGTTCCTCGGCCGTCGGCCAATCGATCGACATCAATCGATCGTCGGTTCTTGCTCGCCGTCGGTAAAGAGATAGACAGCGTCCGAGCAACCAACGGGGATTGATTGCATCAACTGATTGATCGACGGCAATCGAATGCGTCAAAAACAAAAAGGGGCATTGCAAAACTTTCGAGCTGCGAGTTTCATCGTGAACCTCGCGTTTGCGCTGATTTCTCCACCAGGAGCGCACAAAATGATAGTTCAAAAAATGGACTGAAGTACGATTTGCGGACAGACTTGAAAGTAAAAATATTCAGAAAGAAATCAACAATCATCCACGTACGTGGACTCAAACTGTGCAGCAGGAGTAATCGTTGATATGGCAGTAAAACAACCAGTGACCGGTGGACCAAATATCTGCCACCTGTTGGATATCCCTATCATACCCCACAATAATTTTCATTTTCACTTGACACCTCAATTCAAGAGAATTTCAGAAATATATGTCCATTCAGATAATTGCAGAAATCATTGGAATGTCAAACCCTGGTTCAACAATTTTAAAAGAGAATATCAAACCCTAATATGACATGGGTTTGAAAGTTGAATGAAAACGGAAGTTGTGGAGGAGGACGTGCGAGCGAGGGATGGTGGCTGGGCAAGGGGGGGGGGGGCACCTCGGTGGGCTTCCGCGTGGCAGGGCTGGTCAGTGGGCTGGGGCCAGCTCACGCGTCCGAGGACCCCACCTCGCGTTTTTTGTCGAACGCGAACGCGGTCCACATCAAGGCCCCCTCGATGTAGACCGGCAACAGTGACAGGGTCACCTCGGAACCCCGGGTCAACACTGAGATAGAATACTGGTGGTTTGGTGTGGCTATTGTGCGCAATGCCTTGACAAAGTTGGCATGTGCCACTGACCATGACCATAAAGTTTACCAAGTGACTTTAACTTCTACGAATCGAAACACGAGTCAGCCACGATCAGAGTGCCCAATCACAGTACACATCTAATATGCATGACATTGCAGGTATAAACAAGTTAGAAAACCGGTGGCTTGTCATGGCTATTGTGCGCAATGCCTTGACAGAGTTGGCATGTGCCACTGACCATGACCACAAAGTTTACCAAGTACCTTAAACGGCTATGAATCATAACACAAGTCAGCCACGGTCAGAGTGTCCAATCACAGTGCTGATATACAGGACACGACCTTACAGGTATAAACAAGGTACAATACTGGTGGCTCGGTGTGGCTATTGTGTGCAATGCCTTGACAAAGTTGGCATGTGCCACAGACCATGACCACAAATGTATCCAAGTGACGTTTACTTCTATTGATCATAACACGAGTCAGCCACGGTCAGATGTCCAATCAAAGTGCCGATGTACTAGGCATGACCTTGCAGGTGCAAACAAGGTAGAATACTGGTGGCTTGGTGTGGCTATTGTGCGCAATGCCTTGACAAACTTGGCATGTTCCACTGACCATGACCACAAATACAAGTAAGTGACGTTTCATTCTAGTGATCATAACACAAGTCAGCCACAGTCAGAGTGTTCAATCACAGTGCAGATGTACTAGGCATGACCTTGCAGGTGCAAACAAGGTAGAATACTGGTGGCTCGGTGTGGCTATTGTGTGCAATGCCTCGACGAAGTTGGTATGTGCCACTGACCATGACCACAAAGATTACCAAGTGACTCTAACTTCTACGAATCGTAACACGAGTCAGCCACGGTCAGAGTGACCAATCATTGTGCACATCTAATATGCATCATATTGCATGTATAAACAAGTTAAAAAACCGGTGGCTTGGCACGGCTATTGTGCGCAATGCCTTGACAAAGTTGGCATGTGCCACTGACCATGACCACAAAGTTTACCAAGTACCTTAAATGGCTATGAATCATAACACGAGTCAGCCACGGTCAGAGTGTCCAATGACAGTGCAGATGTACTAGGCATGAAATTACAGGTGCAAAAAAGATAGAATACTGGTGGCTCGGTGTGGCTAATGTGCGCAATGCCTTGACAAAGTTGGCATGTGCCACTGACCATGACGACAAAGTTTACCAAGTGACTTTGACCTCTACGAATCATAACACGAGTCAGCCACGGTCAGAGTACCCAATCATAGTGCACATCTAATACGCATGACCTTGCAGGTCTAAAAAATGTAAAAAACCCGTGGCTTGGAACGACTATTGTGCGCAATGCCTTGACAAAGTTGGCATGTGCCACTGACCATGACCACAAAGTTTACAAAGTATGTTAAACAGCTATGAATTATAACACAAGTGAGCCACGGTCATAGTGTCCAATCACAGTGCAGATATACTAGGCATGACCTTACAGGTATGAACAAGGTAGAATTCTGGTGGCTCGGTGCGGCTAGTGTGCGCAGTGCCTTGACAAAGTTGGCATGTGCCACTGACCATGACCACAAATGTATCCAAGTGACTTTTAATTCTATTGATCATAACACGAGTCAGCCACGGTCAGAGTGTCTAATCACAGTGCAGATGTACTAGGCATGACCTTGCATGTGCAAAGAAGGTAGAATACTGGTGGCTCGACGTGGCTATTGTGCGCAATGCCTTGACGAAGTTGGCATGTGCCACTGACCATGACCACAAAGTT
>SZWC01009101.1:20158-49725 GCA_023375785.1 Penium margaritaceum
GGGTCACACTGGGCAGGGGACCTTGCAAGAGGAGCAGGCAGGGTTATGTGTCTGGCAATTGCTTTCCCAACCAGCTTTCTGGGGCGCAGATGCAGCTGGTGCAACTCACTCAATGCTTGCAAATTGGCTGCCAACCTCCGAGTTTTATTCTCCTAGGAGCAATTCAGACCGTGCAGATACACACATGCTGTGAGCCTGCTTCAACAGACCGTGCGGGTTCCATGGCTGCCAGTAGCACCCATGGGAAAGCAGCGGCCTGCTACTCTGTCATGGGTCCCTACTGGAAAGACGAAACACAACACCACGCTTGGGGGGTGTGGGGCGTTGAGGGGGGGGGGGGGGGGGGGGGGCACACTTGAAATTTGGGAGGGAGGACGAGGAAAACGCAGCTGGAGGCAAGAAGGAAGGTCAAGGCGGGGACAAGTGGAGGAGAGGAAGCAAGAGGGGAAGGCCTGACGGCCAAATTCCATCTTCTGCATTGCATTTTGCGACGGGGTGCATTGCAGGAGGGTGCCTGAGAGCCCACCCACAGTCCACACTGTGGCAGAGACAGTCACTCACAGGCCGACGACGTAGCCTTCGTTGTCGCAGTAGAGTCGGGAGCTCATGCACGCTGTAGTGGGATTGTTCCAGTCGGAGAACGTCTGCCCAATGCTCACCGCTATCGACTGCAGTGCATCATCTGCAGACAGCCACCACCACCACACTCGGAGGTTAAAGACAGGACCTTTTGTGGCTGTCCAGGACAGGACAGCACCAACAGGTTAGTGGTCACTAGAAACGCACAAACCATCCCCAACAGCCTTCCTTTGCCTCGCCCTCCTCCCACTCCCTCCCTTCTCCTTCACCCCTTTTTTTCTCCACTCTCCTCGCCCCTCTCCCCCCCCTCTCCCTCCCCCCACCTTCCCCCCCCTGCCCCCTCCCCGCCCCCACGCCCGACTTTTTCCTCCTGAGCTAGCTGATCAGTGCTGCTCCGTCTTGCGAATCTAGGGCAAACTCTGTAACACTAAAACAGAGAAGCAAGTGCTCCCACACTCTAGTGTGTTCGGCCTGCCATCTCGGTACGGTCCGCTTGCGTGCGCGCACGCAAGCGTGTGTGTGTGTNGGAGAGAGAAACAGAGAGAGAGAGAGAGAGAGAGAGAGAGAGAGAGTGGCACCATGCCACACCATGCCACTGGCACTGCGTGCATACTCGCCCACTCGCGTTGGTTGCGTCCACCGCTTGGCTCCACATTTCTCGCGTTTGCTCTCTGCCGGTGTCTGTGGAACTGTTCCACATACACCAGAACAGTGGGTTCCAGTGGAACCCACTGCTACGATACAAGGCGATACGACTACTGGCCCAGTAGCAGCCGTCCAGTCTGACCACCACTCTGCTCAGTGCTCCTTCGGCGAGGGCGGAGAGACTGGACGGTCAAGCAGACGTCACTTACCGCTACCACGGCCTTTCCCTCGTTCCGTTCAGCCTGAAGGGAACGAGGGAATGTTGGCGGACGAGCTACACGCGTCGTGGCGTGCGTTCTTCACCCACGAGCTCGACCTTGTCAAGATGTGTCTGCTCAAGCGCGTCCGCCAAACCAATCCGAACGATAGGCTCGTACACAACAGCCGAGTGACGCAAGACAAGTCAGCGTTGCGCAAATGCACTGGAGCACTCTTGCCACCGGTCGCGGGCGGAAACCAAATGAAGCTTGCCACCGCAGAGCTTCATGTCCTCTCACACGCTACGCTATCCGTGTCAACTGTGAGAGAGGATGCCGAGCCGCGCTTCTGAGCAGCTCTCGCACGGCATGTGTGGCACTAGCGGCGGCACGAGAAAAGCGTGTTCCCGCGCCGGGACGCTAGTGAAGGGCAAGAGGTCTCCTCCAGCGGCGTGTGTGTGCACCCACTCGGCCGAGGAAAGCTCACCACGCAGAGAGTGTCCGTCTGCCGCTGCAGCTGCAGCAGCAGACACTCTCTTCCGCTCAGTGGGCCCAACGGAGTGGGGACGGTTACGTCTCCAAACCCTTACGCACATTGCGACGACTGCAGGGTGATTGCCGACAAGGTTGACCGCGTCAGCCATGCCAAAGCGCCCACGAGCAGGAGGATGTGCGCCGCCGGCGGGACTGCGGCCACGACTCCAGTGTCACGCGCTCCGCGACGGCGCGCGCGACGGACGGCGGGGGCGAGGCGCTCCATCTTCGGCCCACTCCTGCTGGCCCTCCCTCCTGCGGCAGCTGTGTGACCGCTATCAGCCTGGGAGCTGTGAGCGCTATGAGCCTGGGAGTGAAGCGAAAGGTGCGTCGTCACTCGTCAGGACGTGCAGCTCACACGAGGTCTCGTGGAGAACGGTGCGAAAGTGAGCGCGGAGATCGGCTTTGGTTTCGTTTGGCCGACGGCCAATGGCTCGACACCGGCGGGAAGGCGAAGGTGAATGTGGCAGGAATGGTGGTGGTGGCCTGACCGGTGGGCGAGCGAGCGCAATGGGCTTCTTCCTTCGCGAAAACACTGGTGGGGCCGAACCGCGCATCCGTGTCGGCCGCGTTCGTCCCGGGCATCCGCGTTGGCAAAGCAGGCGAGGCGCGTTCAGTCGATGTGAAGGATGTGCGGAGAGGGATGAGACAAAATCCGCCGGCCACGTTTCTCACCGCCGCTGTATGCGTTTGTGACGTCTCGCGCGTGCTCACGTCGAGTGATCTTTTAGCGCTTGCAATTTTACAGCCAAGCGAGTCGAGGGTTGGAGATGGAGTTGTCCCGGTGATCACGGTGATGGCATCACCTCACGTGTGTGGCGGCGGCGACCCGTCAAAGCACGCACGGCATGTCAGGGTGGGGAAGGTGCCCCTCCCCTCGGAGAGAGACCCTCCGAGGGAGTGGGAAGGTGGGTGTCTCTCGTCTGTTGAGAAGAGGCGGCGGTTTGGCAGCGGAGCCGATGTCGGACGCGTCGCTTTTCGCACATGTGCTGCGTTCCTGTATCACTACATTCAGTATGGGTGAGGCTGGTTGTAGTCAGTTTCGGTGGTTGGTTGAGTTCAACCACCGAAACTGACCAAACTCTAAGTTGCTACGTGCCTTCTCTCCTGCTGTTGGTTGAGTCCGTCGTGCGCGTTCGAGTGAAATGTCTTTTGCGGATTGTTTTTTAGCCCAGACGGACGCGAGCACCAGTAGGAGGCCGCGGTCGGTGTCATTTCATTCGCGCACGCTGCACTTTTGTCCACCCAACTGCGCAAGCGAAGTTCACGGCAGGGTGGGTGTGCCCAGGACTCGACGATAAGTAGGGCCTGCCAAAACAGGAAGAGAGAAACATCAGCTAGCATCATGTTCATTTCCCTTAAAAATCACATCACTAGGTGGAAAGGGAACATTAGCCACAGAAAGACTGTGGACCCCAACTGTCCAACCTCGGTCCAACCAAGGTTGGACAGAGTTGGGTCGATGGTTGGACGTCCACCCGCTTGGTTGAGCGAGTGGTTGGATCCTGTTTCCATGCCCATGGCATGTGGACGGTGCCCACGTCCGGCTAGGGGAAAACATGGGGCATGAGGGCGGAGAATCGGCACCGCAAGTAATCTTCATCCGACGGGAGCGCAGGTGCCTACCATCCGCTGAGAAAAGAAATATGTCGCATGGGTCATCGATAAGGTGTACTGATATCGTCGAAACTACACATTCACTTCAAAACGTGCGAAAATGGTTACTTCAACCACGGAAACGAACAAAACAGGCGTGAGTTCAACATTTTCAACCAACCACCGAAACTGACTACAACTAACCTCACCCTATGTCACCATTGTCAGCCTACATGCAATTTTTAGCCTTTTGCCTGCGTGAAGGTTAGTCAGAGAGGGAGATTTGTGACTGGGATCATCAACCATGCAAGGCGGCTGTGCTCGTTGGAAAGAGTCAAGAGTCAAGTCAAACCGAGAACAGAATGATGACTAGAATAATCACAAGCAACAATACAATGAGTTGGCTCGTTAACCTTATTCCTCGCTCGTGCCAACTACGGTCATGGCAGCCATCAACAGTCTATGCATCAGCAGTCTATCCTTAACTTCGCCGCTATTGGTGTCTTCTGATTGGCTTGATACCGCGGCCCCTGATTGGTTGTTGGACAGGTCTGTAGGCTGTGCGGCAGTCACCCGGTGATTGCGAGGCCTTTTTCCGTTGCCGCAATTTCGCGTTCCCGCGTTTTGGACGTAGGCAAGGCGTGGACTCGCTTGGCGGCAAGGTCGATTATTCGTCAAACCCCTTATAATTCCTTTTCAAACCCCCTGCCGGTTTGCACCCTCGACCACACTTATTTCTGAAACTATCCCCGAGTAGAACAACAACTGGGACCAATCCTCCACAAACCCCGGCCGTTGACAAGGTGATTTGCCCAAAAAGGCGCGTCATGCGTGACATTGTCACCACTCCCCCTCGAGATATGCCTGCTCCACAGGGGTTCCACTGCCGGCGATCAGGCGTCCGTGGCGGTCCTGGCCGCCAGTGGTTGATTTTCAGCAGCGTCATCTTCGTCGTCGTCGTTGTCTTCATCCGGGGCGTATCCCCCGCCCCAAGCCACCATGTTCGGTGGACCGTAGTTGCAGGCTTTACAGGGAAGAAAATCAACCCGGTGCACAATGTAGAGGTCGGGTCCCCCTCCCTTGATCGTGACCGTGGTCCCATGGTCAGCCATCACGTCCCAGTAGTAGGCCGGCTGCGAACATCCGACGACTTCGTGACGACGAGGGCGTAGCCACACCCGAGTACTGATGGTCAGCGGAAGGGGTCCGTCTGCGACGGTGGGATTACGACGTTCGTACACCTCAATGTTGCGCTGGGCAGCACGCTCCAGACGTTCTGGACCGTTTGCTGAATGTGGGCCCATGAGGTAGCCCTGGATTCCACAAATGCGGCGGCCACTTCGATGTCATCGTCGGTTTCGTCGATGTCCACCGCCGGTAGCGCGGATTGGCCGTTGAGAGAGAGGAGGCGGGGATGGTGCCCGTGCTCCAGGTAGAAAGGGGAGAACCCGGTAGTGCCCTGAATGCTGGTGTTGTAGCCGAGGACAACAAGATACAGGGTCACGTGCCATCCCTTCATGTGCCTCGCCGTTGTCTTCTTGAGGCTGTCTTCAAGGTCCCTTTCCACCTTTCCACCTTTCCGGCAGCCTGGGGCCTGTATGGCGGGGATGTGATGTGTTCGATGCCGAGCTTTTCCAGTAACTCGGCGAACATTCCCTTGAATTGCTGGTGATTATCAATGTGCACGATGGCACAACTCCTATGGCGAGTGACGATACACTCCAGGAGGAAAGTCGCAGCTTCTTTGCCTTCGCACCCATGTAAGGCCCGTGCCTCTCCGTACTTTGTAAAACAGTCCATGGCCGTTATGATGTACCGATGACCCTCATCGGACGACTCCAGTGGCCCGATGAAGTCGATAACCACTCGCTCCCATTTCCCTCGGATGACCATCGGCCGGAGGGGCACCTGCGCTTTCCATGTCACCTACTTGGCCTCACACTCCCAGCATGCCTGAACGACCCGACAGACTTCATCCCGCATCCCGTACCACCAGCAGTGGGGGACGAGGAGCGAATACATCTGGACCCAGCCGAAATGGCCTGAGGTCTCGTTTGTGTCATTAATGAGTTGTGGTCGTTTGGTGATCGACGACACTCGTCGCGAGCCGTGTTGTGTTGTTGCCCGCCGCTATAAGATGCCGTCGTCGATAAATTATAGGCGTGCCCTCTCGCGGACTCTGCTTTTCTCGCCGGTGAACGAGGATGGGTCCATGTCGCCAGCTGTCAAAAAGAGTGTGAGGTGGACGTCCTCGTGGACATCCTTGCTATTCTGGTCGCTGGCTGACGCGAGCTTGGTCCACACATGTTTAGCCGTGGCTTCGGCTTCGTCACCGTCCCAGGTCATGGCGTCGTCACCAGCCGTGGATTGGCCCAAGGAGTCGGATTTGGAGGGGATGGAGGTGGCCGGAGGGAGCGTGGTATCCGCGGCGAGCGGTGGGTCCGTACCGGAAGTGGAGGGATGGGCTGTGCCCGACTCCCCCTCGAGGCTGTGGGGTCCCATACGAGGACATTTGGGGATGGAAAAATTGGATAGGGTATGGGAACCACCCCCCCTTCAGAAGAACGGACCTCCGTGTCGGTCAGGATCGGGCGGCAGGCCGCACAGCGGGTGCGTGTCCCTTCCGCTGCCAAGTAACAGTCCGCATGGTAGACGGGTGCGTTATGACAACCTTTGCAACGACGACGGGTCGGTGGGAGGCCCACCGGCGCGGGGTACCAGGAGCAGGATTCGATCGGCTGGGCTGTCCGGGCCCTGTGAAAATTGTGAAAATTGTTGAATGGATCTTTGGCACTGAAGCGTCTTGGCAGAACAGAGAATGCACGAAACACCAGTCACCAATTCTCCAGGTGACACAAGACAGAGATGAGTCAAAAGTCTTTAACTCCACACACTGAATCCTGGAAGATCTCAACACAAACAGTGACTCAGATGGATAATAACTACGAGTGCAGTCTAGACTTAAATCTGTTCCATGGAGAGGCCCTGCGGCACTATTGGTGCAACTGCACCCGCGGTAGCACTGTTGCTCCCACTATGCGTATGTAGGTTGCGCGGTAACATTCTCTTTGACTTCAAGTGTGCCGGTTAGTGTGCCGACAGTCGTGCCGGTTGCCGTCTTTTCGCATCACTGCATCGCACCGTTGATCGCCTGTTCTTCCATCCCATAATCCCCCGCCTTCTCTTTGTACTTGATAATTATAGCAAAGTTGTGGTCCGTCGATGTAGATGTGTCGGAACGTCGTGAAGCCTTGGATCCTCCTTTATAATCGATCACCAGATCGATAACTGCTTCACTGTCCGTCATCCTGTCCGCTTCACTTCTGCTCAGCTCTTGATCTAGGTGCCACCTCAGCATAGCCATCTTGATGCAGCGTGTATTGGCTTCGGGAGCCACTCGTTGGTATTGTGCAAAGCACCGCATGATATAGTTGCTCCATTCACACAAAGGTTATCGCAAAATAGGTACACATGTGCGGTGGAGGCATGGGACTACCCTCTCTACTTGCACGGGACAGAGTTAGGCGTAGAGTAGTGTAGGCAGTGGAGGGTCAGGGGAGGGTATGCAACTCTCCCCTGGCCCTCCAGGGTTTTGCCAATTGGAACATACATTCCCTTTTGCCCTTTTGCAACACATTTGGGGATGGAAAAATTGGATAAGGTATGGGAACCACCCCCCCTTCAGAAGAACAGACCTCCGTGTCCGTCAGGATCGGGCGGCAGGCTGCACAGCGGGTGCGTGTCCCTTCCGCTGCCAAGTAACAGTCCGCATGGTAGAAGTTACGACAACCTTTGCAACGACGACGTGTCGGTGGGAGGCCCACCGGCGCGGAGTACCAGGAGTAGGATTCGATCGGCTGGGCTGTCCGGGCCCCCGTCCCCGTGGCCAGTGTTGCTGCGGACGTGGCAGACGGTTGCCCTGCGGCGGGCAGTTGGGGTGCGGGTACCAGTTGGGTGCCCAGTTGAGGTGTAGCGACGGCAACGTCGTCCTTCGGCGTGGTGTCGTCCGCTGGTGCATGCGCGTCCATCATGCAGAAAGTTGGTCCGTCCGGGAGGGGTTGACACGAGAGGACGTCGACGTTGGTCTGTTCCTTGCCAGGTTTGTAACGAATGGCAAAATTATAGCCCTGGAGCAGGAGGGTCCACCGCATGACAGCAACGCCGTGGTTTTGGGACGTCCTGAGCCACTGGAGTGCCGCGTGGTCTGTGACGAGGATGAAAGTATCTCCCGATTCAAAATAGTCGTGGAAATGTTTGATGCCCCAGACCACTACAAGTAGTTCACCTTTGCAGGCATGGTAGTTGAATTCCGCGTTTTGCGTCACCCGGTTGGCAACAACAATGGCCTTTTCGTGCCCCTCGTCCACTTCCTGGGAAAGAACGGCACCCAAGCCGTCGCGTGAGAAGTCGGTTGCGTGCAGAAAAGGTTTGCCAAAATCGGGGAAAACCAGGATTGGCACATCTGCGAGCGCCGCCTTGAGGGTGTCGAAAGCTGATTGGTGGAGAGGTAGCCATTCGAAAGGTGTCGACGGGCTCTGGAGGTCGTGGAGGGGTGCCGCGATTTGGGGAAGCCCCAGATAAACCGCCAGTAGAAACCGGCAAACCCAGTGAATCGGCGGATGTGGGTCGTTGATTCGGGGATCGGCCAGTTGACGACGGCTGTGATTTTCTCCGGGTCTGTCCGCACACCTGCTTTGGAGACGAGGTGGCCCAAAAACTCAACCTCCTTGGCCCCAAGCAGACATTTGGATCCCTTGAGCTTGATCCCGCTGAGTTGGAGCCGAACGAGTACCTGGCGGACGTGGTCCAGGTGGTCCTCCCACGTGTGTGAGAAAATGATCAGATCGTCGATGTATGCGCGCACGAAGGGGAGGCCCCAGAGATTCTCCTGGGCCAACCGCTGGAATGTGGCCCCTGCGTTGCGTAGGCCGAATGACATGTGCAGGAAAACGTATTGGCCATCCGGCGTTGCGAAGGCGGTCTTCGCGATGCTGTCCATGTGCATGCGAACGACGTGGTATGCCACCTGCACGTCCAGTTTGGAGTAGTAGGTGGCCGCTCCCAAAGCGTCGAGAATGTCCTGGACGCATGGCATGGGGAACGCATCTGGCACCGTCTGCCGGCTCAGGTCGCGATAATCAATGCAGAAGCGTCAGGTGCCATCAGATTTGAGGATGATGACGACGTTAGCCCTGTATGGGGAGGATACGGCTATGATGATCTTCGCGTCAAGCATCGCTGCCACTTCCTTGCGGATGGCATCCTGTGTGTCTGGGCGGAAGCGTCGCACCGTCTGTTTCGTCGGTGGGTTTTGTGCTGTGTCGATGCGGTTCATGGTGTGGACTTCCCCTAGGTCTGTCGTATGTCGCGAGAAGACGCCCACGAAGGAGCGGATGAGAGAAAACATCTGGGTTCGACGGGTCGGATCCAGGGTCTCGGCGATGCCCGCGAGGGCCGGCTCACCAACTGAGTCTGGCGGGGTTGAGACCATGGCCAACAATTGCCAAGCCTCCGCATGAGCTTCATGGGTCGCCTGAGATTCCAGTTTGGCGAGGAAGGAAGGATCGACGACCTCGCCAGGTAAATGGGTATCCTCCGGTGGCGTTGCGTTGACCGTCGATGGTGTCAGAGCAGATGGAGCAGATGGAGCACATGGAGCAGATGGAGCGGATGGAGCGGCTGGAGAAGATGGAGCAGATGGAGCAGATGGAGCGGCTAGAGCAGATGGAGCAGATGGGGCGGTGCTGACCGTTGATGCCGCTGATGCCGTCGTATCGGATGGCGGGGAGGTCTCTAGGAGGTATTTCACCGGAGGTCTGTGGTCGAATCGGAGGCAGGTCACCGGGACGGCCTCGTAGGATCCGTCCGATTTCCGCATGAATAGGCGATCGAGGGCGTAGTCGATGACACATTGGTTGGGTTTCAACTAGCTGTTTCCGACAAGTAGGTCATACTTGCTTGCGCCCGTAACCGTCATATCCACCCGACGCGTAACCGAGCCGATGGTGACGGGCACCGCCAGTAGCATACCGGCCGGCTGGACCTGCTGGCCGGATGCCGTCCCGAACGTGAAGTTCGCCGGTCGGACGTAGGGCGTCCAGCGCATGCGGTCAACGGTTGTCAATGCTCCCGCATACTGCCCAGCCCTAGTAGCGACGATGCCTCCCTTGAAGTGACCATTTTCCAGCGATACCCTGGCTCGGAGGGTGGAATAGGCCTCCTGTGGGAGCGAAGGCCCAGACGGGGGTTCGGGGCACTGTTCCTTGTGATGACGGCGGATGATCCCCCTGCGTCCTGAGTCGGCGCTGGATGGTCCTCCGGGATGATGATGTCGAACATGGTGATGTTGGTGCCTGCTCCTTCGCTTGCCCCCCTCCCGCTGTCGGCCGCCCGATTCGCATCCAGAAATGCCTGTACGTCGGCATGGGCTGCTGGGGACGTGCGGACATGGTCGGCAATGGATATGTGTGCAGGGATGTGGGCGAGGTGCTGTACAACCTTGTACCGTTGCATGGGCATGGCCCCTGGTCCCGCTCCTCGACCGGCCCCACGACCGGTACCCCCTTACCGGCCGCCTCAAACCGGTTGCCACCATCAAATGGTGGGCGACGCAACAGCGGTGGGTTGGCCAGGAGGTCTGTGGGTCCCCCAAGGCTGAGGGTGGAGAAGTTGATGGACTCCGGGAGAGGAGGGAGTCCGTTCTGCTCGTCGGGGAAGGTGGCAAAGAGCTGTGGGGGCGTCGGGTCATTGGCGGGGACCGGGGGGGGGGGGTTTGTCGCTCAAGTGTCCCCTTGTTTCCCGCCCATGAGCCTCTTTCGGCTGCCGGTGCAAATCGGTGTTCTCCGACTTGTAGTTCGTGAATTCTTGCTCCTTTTCCTTCCGGGCCCGTTTCTCCTCCAACGCCTTCTCCAAAACTCGCGCCATCTCCTCGGCGACGACCAGGTTGCTGTAGTGTTTCGCCATCATGCGGTCCCGCAACTCTTCCGGCAGCCCCTTTACAACATTGTGGGCCACCTCTTCGTCCGACATCGCCGGGACGCGATTATGGAGTAGTTTGACATGCATACCGTACTCGCCCACCGTTTCACCCGGATGGATTTGGACTGTAGTGAGTTCGCTGGTGTCGTACTGGCTGCCAATCTTGAAATATAAACAGAGGGTGGCCTCGAAGTCACCGAACGTCGAATAGCGGCGATTGCCGAGCCAGATGGATGCTTTTCTGTGGAGACGGAACGTTGCCCAGGGGAGGAGCTGGTCGGCGGTGACCTGCCACAGCTCAGCATATCGACGGATGCTCTGACACCAGGCGTGCGGATCCTCGTAATCCCCTCCCCGGTAGCTCGGTAGAGCCTCGAGGGAAGGGTGCACGGTCAATGTTGGTGGTGAGGATGGAGGTGATGTTGCGGACAACCCTGGCATCGCCGGCGGCATGTCCGGGCCAGCTGCCGGTGGGGTCAACGTGCTGGTGGACACGTAGGCCCACACATACTGCTGAGTGTGGGGGTCCCACAGTTGGACCGGTTGGGCAGATACAACGATGGCCACGGGAGTGCCGGCGGCAGGTCCCCGACTGGATGGATTGGCGCGACCCGCCGTGGATGTTGCATGGGCCGTGCGGTTGGTGTCGCTGGCTGCCAACTGTTCATAATATCGCCCCCAATATTTGCCGATGTTCTGGGCGTGCTGGTACCATCCGGTGTGGATAGCCGTCATCTGTGATGCGGTGTAGACGGCCGGGGACCCTGGAGGGTCCGGAGTTACCGGGGGGTGCAGAGGGACCTCCTTGCGGCTGCGAAGAGGCGGCGGCCGTTGATCCGGTGTTTTGAGTTGTGTGGGACGCGGCAGCGGCCATAGATCGGGCATTTGGCGCAGCCTTGGGACTGACGGCGTTAGCGGCGACGGCATTCGCGAAGATATCTTGACTCTCCGTGGGCATCCCCAGGTTTTGGCCACCGGGGGGTGCCGATTGGCCAGGTCCACCAAGCCCAGACCTGGCGTCCCAGGTCTTGGTGGACCTGGCCGGATTATCGGCGGACGCAGAAACCCCATAGACACCTATGTGGCCTCCCCAGCCAATCAAAACCTGGGGATGCCCACGGAGAGTCAAGATATCTTCGGCAGGACCCAATGGTGCTCGATGTGAGGGAGGGCGGTACCCAACCTCCAAGTGAGACAGAACCCTCGGGGGTCTGGGATCACTGCGGCATCGTTGCTTCCCTGGTTCTTCTTTCATCTCGCAAAACCTGTGAGAAAAGTGAGTTGAGGCCTGAGTCAGGTGGGCTCATCATCCCTGGCATGGTGTGCGGACCCGTACCCGGCACTTCCCTGAATCCATTGATGGTGGCCGTAGTTGAGCCAGAGGATTCATTCATGATGCCTGTAGCGCGAGTTCTGCCGTGGTTCTGCCCGAGCCCATCATGAGCCCCGCCGGCAGCGGCAAACCTGGCACCAGTGGGTTCATCATTGAAGAGATTCCTGACGACGGAGGCCACCGATCCGTGGCGTATCGCCGACTCTGCATGGCCCAGAGGCGGCCATGGCGGAGGTCCTTGATGGGCCATTTGTCCGGATGTCAGAGAATAGCGTGCGAAGCCGGGCTCAGAAGCCAGGCTTCACATCAGGTTCACCAATTGTCACCCTACATGAAATTTTTAACTTTTTGCCTGCGTGAAGGCTAGTCAGAGAGGGAGACTTGTGACTGGGATCATCAACCATGCAAGGCGGCTGTGCTCGTTGGAAAGAGTCAAGAGTCAAGTCAACCGAGAACAGAATGATGACTAGAATAATCACAAGAAACAGTACAATGAGCTGGCTCTTTTGCCTTATTCCTCGCTCGTGCCAGCTACGGTCACGGCAGCCATAAACAGTCTGTGCATCAGCAGTCTATCCTTCGCTTCACCGCTATTGGTGTCTCCTGATTGGCTTGATACCGCGGCCTCTGATTGGTTGTTGGGCAGGTCTGTAGGCCGTGCGGCGGTCACCCGGTGATTGCGAGGCATTTTTCCGCTGCCGCAATCTCCAGGTCCCCGCGTTTTGGGCGTAGGCGAGGCGTGAACTCGCTTGGCGGGAAGGTCGATTACTCGTCAAACCCCTTTTTTTTCCTTTTCAAACCCCCTGCCAGTTTGCACCCTCGACCCCACTTATTTCCCAAACTACCCCCAGGTCGAACAGCGACCGGGACCAATCCTCCGCAAACCCCGGCCATTGACAAGTTGATTTGCCCAAAAAGGCGGGTCGTGCGTGACAAGTACTCCACGATCTGGCCTGTTTTTAGGAGAAATGAGCACGTAACATGAGTACCAGCATCTGCGCACACACTTGTCTGTGGGCGGTGACAGCTCGATTAGCAGCCTTTTGACGTAGATGGGGCTGTAGGGCAACTGTATTTGTTGTCCAGTCCAACCCCCATATCTATGACAGTGCATGCAACAGCTGCATGCAACAGCTGCATGCAACAGCTGCATGCAACAGCTGGATGCAACAGCTGCATGCAACAGCTGCATGCACAAGAACAGTTTGTTTGTATCCTAGGTAGCGACAACGGAGTGTTTAGGGAAAAAAAGATGAAAAAAGGGTGGTGCGAAGACTTCACCACATCCCAGAAAAAATTACACAACATAATCACAAAGGGGTAACAGCGATGTCGCATGCGTTGGAGTCCGTTACAGATGCAAACCCTGGAAAACATCTGGAGACCGATGCACAAAACTATTGGAAATATTTCGGCAATCCAACACAGCGTCTACGAGAACAAGAGACTGATCGAGGCGATAACATGGCTAATTAATTCATTATGCCATGAAGAGGAATGACAGCCAAATTTTGTAGACTGCCAGTGAGAATAGGAAGAACAAACATGAAAATAATACCATGGAAACGTGAACTACGCGTCATTGACGTCGCAAGCTACACCCAAGACTGGATGAAAACTGTACATATTACTGCAACTAGGCAATATGGATTGTGTTTTTTCTAGTAACAAACGTTACATGTGTACGACACAAAATCGAGGTACTGCAATTTCTTCACTACTGTGCCGCTCGTTACGAAATCCACTTCCCGCAACCGCCACGACGACAGGTCATGTATTTCGTCATAAATGTAAAGATTGTTTTGATGCGTCGACATCAAAACAACTATTCTGGCGTGTTATTCGATGTTGTAACCAGATTGGGTCCACGATAACAGGTGGCACATCCCGTAGTCACGTCGCAATTTACCGCCTCACTTCATAATTTACCAAAAGGATTGACGTCTGCCATTCGAACAAACACATGTGTCACATGTGAACTGGCAGCATTCTCGACCAATCGTCGAAATTCTCAATGTACAATATTCTACTCTTCCCTTTGATAGCTGTACCAGCATTTCACGCAGCAAACCCTCACAAAAATGAATACATGTACACGTTCATGCACTAGGAACAGGGAAACACACGGTGAATAAGCGAAAACTTATCATATGTTTGCTATTCTCCAATACCCTTCCCCCAGTGGCAAAGCCGTACTTAAGGCTAAAAATGACACAAGGAGGGGGAAAATTTCCAGTCACTAAAACAAAACGTCAATTTTAGCGGTTAAAAGACAATCTTCTGTAAGAAGGCCTAAAGAATCGGGCCATGGAGGATAAACTTTCTACCCTCCGGTCTTCGATTTTGTTAGGACCATCAATCAGTTTTATATCGGTGGTCGATGTTCATATGTCCTCTCTCCGATCGGTCCTAAATTCTTGTCCGATGGTGTCCTTTGGTTTAGTCATCTTACATTGGCATGCCAATTTGCCAAATATTTTCAACGATAGAAGCATATATGTTCATCCTCCACGTCATCTGCCATGACTTCTCTTTGCACGATATGGTTATTTGTTAGAGTTACCGCATATAAGATTTACTTCCACGCTTATCCGGCGCATATGGGCAAGCCTGCTAGTTAGCCCGGTCTAATTTCGTCATTATGGTTAGGTGCATGATTCTCCGCCACTTCATCGCGACATTCATCACATTGTCAGTATTGTTCTCCACCATTGGAACTTCACGCAAAAATCTTGCCACTTTACATGTCCACATGCAATGTCTTCTTTTGATGATTGCTGCATCGCGTTTGTTATGGTAACAAACGCGATGCGTATACGACACAAAAGAGAAGTACTACAATTTCTCGAGTTCTGTGGCGCTCATCACGAAATCTACTTCCCAAACGAGTAGCTGAAAACCCACCACAAGGACAGGTCATGTGTTTTGTCAATAACGTGAACATTGGTTTGTTGCGTTGAAAATGTCTGGCATGCTAGTCCATTTTGTAACCAGATTGGATCCACGATAGCAGGTGGCACATCCCGTAGGGAACCAAAGAGGTTTCCACATGCATTCAAGTCGTCTCACATTTAAGTTTACCAAACGGATAGATGTCGAGCACACGACACACGTGTCTCCTGTAAACTAGCAATATTCTGGAGCAATCGTCGTGATTATGGATATAATCGCGATGATTGTTCGACTTCTCCTTTTGATCGTTGAACCCGCGGTTCACGCGACAAACCATCGCAAACATGAACAAATATGCTTGTGAATTCATTATGGACATGGAAATACACGGTGAAGAGTCGTAAACTACTCATATAGTCGCTATTCCCTTACATCCTTTCCCCGTTCGCAAACTCATACCCAAGTAGAAATATTAGACAAGGAGGGAAAAATGGATCCCGTCACAGAAAAAATCATTGGTTTTTTTGCAATAAAAAGACTGCTATCTGTAAGGAGGCTTGTAGAATCGGGGCCATGGAGGATGGATTTTCTACCTCTGGTAATCGATTGCGTTAGGACCATCAATCGGTTTTACATAGGTGGTTGATCTTTGTATGTCCTCCGTCCAATCGGTCCTGAGTTCTCGTCCTATGGTGTCCATCAGATTGGTCATCTTAGATTGGGGTACCAATTTGCAAAACAACCTCAAAGATCAATAACATATCAGCTGTTCTTCTTCCAAGTCATCTGCGATGACGTGGTGAATAACTTTCATTTGAACAATCAGGTTGTTTGTTGGAGAAACAACATAAAGTATTTACTTTTACACTTTTTGCACAAAAGGGGCATGCTGATGAACTAGCCCGGTCCGTTGTCGTCATTCTGGTCAAGTGCATGGTTGTCTGCCACGTCATCGCGACAGTCATCACATTTTCACTATTGTTCTCCACCATTGGAACCTCACACGAAAGTAGTGCCACATCACAAGTCCACATGCAATGTGTTGTTTTGGTGATTGCTACATCATGTTTGTTACGGTAACAAACGCGATACAGTGGCGCTCGTTACGAAAACTACTTCTCAAAAGAGTAGCTCAAAACCCTTAACGCCAACAACCGCCACAAGGACAGGTCATGTGTTTCATCAATAACTTAAAGATTGGTTTGATGCATCGACAACATCTGGCGTGCTATTCGATTTTGTAACCAGATTGGGTTCACGATAGCAGGTGGCCCATCTCATAGTGAACCAAACAGGTTTCCACATGCATTCAACTCACCTCACATCGCAGTTTACCAAACGGATTGACGTAGAGCATTTGGAGGAATACACGTGTCACATGTGAACTAGGAGCATTCTGGACCATTCGTCGTGATTCTGGATGTACAATGTTCGACTCTTTCCTCTGTTTGTTGAACCAACAGTTCACGCATCAAACCATCGCAAACATGAATGAATATACTTGTTCGTGCATTATGGACATGCTAGCATACAGTGAGTAGTCGCAAACTACTACTATAGGTGGTATTCTCTTATATCCTTTCCCCGGTTGCAAAGCCTTACGCTAGAGCACAATTACACAAGGAGTAACAATAAAACGTGTCAGAATAAAAAATATCATTAGTGTTTTGCGATAAAAAGTGAACTGTCTATTTGACGGCCTGCAGAATCGGGGCCATGGAGGATAGATTCTTCACCTCCGTTCATCGATCGCATAAGGACCGTCGATTTCCTTCTTCTAGGTTATCCATCGTTGTATGACCTCTGTCCGATCAGTCCTATCTCATTGCCCGATGGTGTCCGTCAGATGGGTCTTATTATACTGCGTTGTCCATGTTTTATACACCTGCGAAAAGAAGGAATGTTTAAATACAGTGTCTCATCGTGGGAAATGGGTAAAAAAAACTTGACACAACACAAAGGATATAGTTGAACAGTAGTCATGCATATGGAGACAGGGTAACGGATTAGCCCGGTATCTTTTGTCGTTCTGGTCAGGTGCATGGTATTCCGCCACGTCATTGGGACAGTCATCACATCTTCCAGTTGTTCACAACTGGAACCTCACATGAAAATCTTGCCATGTCACATGTTCACATGCAGAGTCTTGTTTCGGTGAATGTCTGCTTTGGCGTCATAACGTCATTGACAGGTGCATGGCGTAACATACAAGAAGCAATTTCGAAGCACTAGAAACATTCTCGGTTGTCTGGTAGGCGACACGAGCATGTTTTGGACACAAGGGAGGAAAGTCGACCGATGTGATTGGGTTGGTACCAAGATAGATAGAACAGCTTTGTATGTTTACGAAACACATTGCCGCATGTTATTTGCTGATGAGCGACATCACCCTTTTTTCAGCTACATGTTCGCGATGGTTCTCGTGGGTTGTCCTCCCCCTCACATTTATTGGAAGCAAGGACCAATTTGTTTGGTTTCACTCCACGTCTACCCACTTCTGTTAGATGCGAGATCCTCCACGATATGTGAGCGGCAAAGTTGTAGACTAAGTTGTGTGAACCACGAAGTTGAGCGCGTAGCATGAGTGGGTACCTCCCTTAGCAGAGGAGGTGCTTGACAGGTGTGCAACTCCCCTGTGGAGCTCAGGTCATAGCAGACGAGAGCAGCCGAGGCCATAGTAGCAGCGCCGGCTGCGTCCCTGTAGACCACACGGTCCACACGGTCAGTCGGACAGCTGACAGGTGACGCTGTCGGTTAATGGCTGAGGGTTCAGGCTGACGGCTGACGGCTGCGGGCTGACGGCTGTAGGCTGACGGCTGTCGGCTGATGGCTGTCGGCTGACGTCCGACGGCTGACGGCTGACGGCTGAAGGCTGAAGCTGACGGCAGACGGCAGACGGTTGACGGCCGGCAGCCTACGGATGACGGCTGACGGCTTACGGCCGACGGCTGACGGCTGACGGCCGACGGCTGACGGCAGAGGGTTGAGGGCTAAAAGCTGAGGCCGCTTCTACGACGACGACGTGGCCAACAGGACGGCAACTGCACCTGCTGCGATGCATCTAGCTGTAGCACCAGGCGCGGCTATGGCAGCAGCAGCAACAGCAGCAGCATCGGCATGGCGGTTGCATCCCTTCAGACCAAACTGTCCACACAGTCGGTCGGACGTCTAACGGCTGACGGTTGACAGTTGATGGCTGAGGGTTAGGGCTAACAGCTGATGGCTGTTGGCTGACAGCTGTAGGCTAATGGCCGCGGTAGTAGTAGCAGCAGCAGCAACGGCGGCGGCAAGGGAGCGAGGTCTGGCAGAGGACACAAGCGCCTAGTGCATCCTAAAAAAGCTGAGGGTAGCCTCGTCCAACCCTGGTACGTGCACTTGGCTCCGCTCGTAAAGATGCGCAGCTTGCTTTCACCAAAGATGGAAAAAACAAAAAAAGTGTAGAAGTGGAAACAAATGAGCCACACAACATGTTGAAGTTTTGAGGTGTGAAAGCATTGGTTTCTCCCTTACTCCCTCCCCTGCTACCTCCCTCCACCCCAATATGTTTCCACGGCAGGTATGGAAGTGAAGGCGTGTAGGAGTCTGGGTTTCAGGGTCTAGGGTGCGGGGTCTGGGGTTATGGATCTGAAGTTTAGAGCCCTCAGCCCTCAGCCCTCAGCCCTGAGCCCTCAGCCTTGAGTCCTCAGCTATCAGCCCTCAGCCCTAAGCCCTCGGTCTAGGGTTTTGGGTCTGGGGTTAATGTCTGGGGTCAAGGGCATAAAGTCTGGGCTCTGGGGTGTGGGGTCTAGGGTTTGGGGTCAGGGGTTTGAGTTCTGGGATTAGGGGTCTAGAGTTTAAGGACTGCGGTTAAGGGTCTAGGGTTTAAGGTCTGGGGTGTGGGGCCTAAGGTCTGAGGCCTTGGGTGTGCGATGTGGGGTCTGGGGCCTGGGGTTTAGGATCTGGGATTGGGTTTGGACTCTAGGTTCTCGAGATAAGTGTCTAGGGTTTATGGGCTGGGGTTAAGGGCCGGGTGCGGGGTATGGGGTGGGGTGTGGGGTCTGGGGTTTAAGGTCTGGGGTGTGGGGACTAGGGTCTGGAACTTCGACTGTGGGGTATGGGGTCTGGGGTCTAGGGTTTAGGGTTTGAAGTTTGGATTTTGGGTCTGGGGTTAAGGTTCTCGGGTTTGGAGTTTAAGGTCTGGGGTCTAGGGTGTGGGGTCTGGTGTTTGGGATCGACGGTTTAAGGTTTGGGGTTAGGGTCTGGGTTTTAAGGACTGGGGTTAGTGGTCTGGGGTTTAAGGAATAAGGTTAGGGGTTTGGGGTTTAAGGATTGGGGTTAGGGGTCTCGGGTTTAAGGTCTGGGGTGTGGTGCCTAAGGTCTGGGGCTTGGGGTGTGTGGTGTGCGATCTGGGGCCTCGGGTTTGGGGTCTAGGGTTGGGTTTGGAGTTTGGGTTCTCAAGGTAAGGGTGTGGGGTTTACTTTCTGAGGTAAGGGTCGGATGCGAGGTGTGGGGTGGGGTGTGGGGTCTGGGGTTTAATGTCTGGGGTGTGGGGCCTAGGGTCCGGGGCTTGGGGTGTGGGTTGTGGGGACTTGGGTCTGGGGTTCAGGGTCTGAAGTTTGGGGTCTGGGGTCTGGGGTTAAGTTCTGGGGCCTGGAGTTTAAGGTCTGGGGTCTGGGGTGTAGGGTTTGGGGTCTGGAGCTGGGGGTTGAAGGTCCGGGATTAGGGGTCTGGGGTTTAAGGATTGGGGTTATGGGTATGGGGTTTAAGGACTGGGGTTAGGGGTGTGGGGTTGAAGGAGTGGGATTGGGTGTCTGGGGTTTAAGGTCTCGGGTGTGTTGCCTCACGTTTGAGGCTTGGTGTGTGCTCTGGGGTCTGGGGCCTAGGGTTTAGGGTCTGGGATTGGGTTTGGAGTCTAAGTTCTCGGGAAAAGGGTCTGGGGTTTACGACCTGGGGTTAAGGGTCGAGTGTGGGATGTGGGGTGGGGAATGGGGAATGGGGTCTGGGGTTTAAGATCTCGGATATGAAGCCTAAGGTCTAGGGCTTGGGGTGTGGGATCTGGGGTCTAGGGTCTGGGGTTTGGGGTATGAAGTTTGGGGTCTGAGATCTTGGGTTTAATTCTGGGGTCTGGAGTTTGAGGTCTGGGATTTGGGATGTGAGGTCTGGGGTCTGGGATCAGGGGTCAGGGGTTTAAGGTCTGGGATTGAAGGACTCGGGTTAATGGAGTGGGATTTAAGGACTGGAGTTAGGGGTCTCGGGTTTAAAGAGTGGGGCTAGGGGTCTGGGGTTTAATCTCTGGGATGTGTTGCCTAAGGTTTGGGGCTTCGGGTGTGCGCTGAGGGGTCTAGGGCCTCGGGTTTAGGGTTTGGGGTTGTGTTTTGAGTCTGGGTTCTTGAGGTAAGGGTCTGGTGTTTGCGGTTTGGGGAGAAGGGTCGGGTGCGGGCTGTCGGGTGGGGTGTGGGGGTATTGGGTTTAAGGCTTGGGGTGTGGGGCCAAAGATTTGTGGCTTGGGGTGTGGGGTGTGGGGTCTGGGGTCTGAGGTTTAGGGTTTGAGGTTTGAGGTCTAGGGTCTGGGATCTGGGGTTTAAGGTCTTGGGTCTGGGGTGTGGGGTCTGGGATATGGGGTCAGGGGTCTGGGGTTGGCGGTTTCAGGTCTGGGGTGAGGGATCTGGGGTTTAAGGACTGGGATTAGGGATATGGGGTTTATGGACCGGGATTATGGGTCTGGGGTTTGAGGTCTGGGGTGTGTTGCCTAAGTTCCGGGGCTTGGGGTGTGCGGTGTGAGATCTGGGGCTAGGATTTAGGGTCTCAGGTGGGTTTAGACTCTGGGTTCTTGGGGTAAGGCTCTGGGGTTTACGGTCTGGGGTTAAGGGTCAGGTGCGGGGTGTGGGGTGGGGTGTGGGATCTGGGGTTTAGGGTGTAGGGTGTAGTGCCTAAGGTCTAGGGCTAAGGGTGTGGGGTCTAGGGTCTTGGGTGTGGGGTTTAGGGTCTGAAGTTTAGGGTCTGGGGTGTGGGGTTACGGTCTGTGGTTGGGGTTTATGGTCTTGGTTACTGGTCTGGGGTTTAAGGACTGAGGTTAGGGGTCTTGGGCTTAAGGACTCGGGTTAGGGGTCTTTTTTTAAGGTTCGGGATGTGTTGTCTACGGTCTGGGGCTTGGGGTGTGTGGTGTGGGGTCTGGGGCCTGGGGTTCAAAATTTGGGGTTGGGTTTGGAGTTTGTGTTTTCGGGATAAGGGTCTGGGATTTACGGTCTGGGGTTAAGGGTCAGGTGCGGGGTGTGGGATGGAGTGTGGGGTCTAGGGTTTAGGGTCTAGGGTGTGGGGCTTAAGGTCTGGGGCTTGGGGTGTGGGGTGTGGGATATGGGGTTTGAGGTTTAGGGTCTGAAGATTGGGGTCTCGGGTCTAGGGTCAAGGTCGAGGGTCTGGGGTTTAAGGGCTACGGTCTGGGGTGTGCGGTGTGGGGTCTAGGGTCGGGGGTTTAAGGTCTAGGGTTAGGGGTCTGGGGGTGAAGGACTGGGGTTAGGGATCTTGGGTTTAAGGCCTGGGGTAAGGGGTCCAAGATTTAAGGAATGGGGTGTGTTTCCTGAGGTCTAGGGCTTGGTGTGTGCGGTGTGGGTCTGGGGTTTGGGGTTTAGTGTTTGGGGTTGGGTTTAGTATGTGGGTTCTCGGGGTGAGGGTCTGGGGTTTATGGTCGTTGGTTAAGAGTTGGATGCGGGGTGTGGGGTGGGATGGGGTGTGGGGTCCGGGGTTTGAGGTATGGGGTGTGGAACCTAAGGTCTAGGGCATTGGGTTTGCGGTGTGGGGTATGGTGTCTGGGATTAAGGGTATGAAGTTTGGGGTTTGGGGTCTAGGATTAAGGTCTGGGGTCTGGGGTTTAAGGTCTGGGGTGTGGGGTGTGGGGTCTGGGGTTTGGGATTTAAGGTCTGGGGATCTTCGGTGTGGGGTCTAGGGTCTGGCGTCTGGGTGTAAGGTCGGGTTTGATTTGGAATTTGGGTCTCAGGTTAAGGGTCTCGAATCTATGGTCTGGGATTTAGGGTCTGGGATTTAGGGTGTGGGGTGTGAGGTTTGGGATGTGGGGTATGGGGTGCGGGGCGTGGGGTGCGGGGTGTAGGGTGTGGGGTGTAGCGTGTGGGGTCTGAGGTCTGTGGTCGGGTTTACAACGATTCAACTTCAATCTTTGATATTGTATTCATTGATATGGCTTGTCATGTACATATGAGCATATTAAAATCATTGGAGACATTGCTTTTTGCGGAGAGCCCCACGATGGATGAAACTATGCCGATGGATGACCTGTCTGGTGTTGTCGCTACCACGCAAGAGCAAGAGGTTCAATCCACTGTATAGCAACAGGAACATCAGCATCATGAGCAGTAGCCGCAATTGCATGAGTAGCAACAACAGTTCTCACACCAGCTGTAGTAGTAGTAGCATCTCCTCTCATCGCAGCAGCAGTAGTAGCAATCCCTCTCTCAGCAACATCATCAGCAAGAGCCCCTCACATAGCAGCAAGAGTAGCAACACCGTGAGTGGTAGCCTCTCACACAGTAACAAGAGTAGCAGTCCCTCGCACAGCAGGAAGAGCAGTAGCATCATGAGCAGCAGTCCCTCGCATAGCAGCAGGAGTAGTAACATTACGAGCAGCAGCCCTCTGCACACCAACATCATCAGCAGCAGCCCCTGGCATAACAACATCATCAACAGCAGCCTGTTGCATAGTAGCATCATCAGCAGCAACCTCTGGCACAACTACATTATCAGAAGTAGCCTCTTGCATAGTACCATCATCAGCAGCAGCCCTTGGCACAATAGCATCATCAATAGTAGCCTCTTGCATAGCAGCATCATCAGCTGCGGCCTCTCACACAGCAACATCATCAGAAGCAACCCCTTAAACAGCAGCATCATCAACAACAACCCTTCCCACAACATCAGCAACAGCAGCAGTCCCTCACACATCAGTAGTTTATGCCATCTCAGCAGCAGTTCCCACATCAACCAGAAGAAGTTGCATAGTAGCAAGAGCAACTTGCACAATAGTAGTTCACACCACAGTAATTCACATTGCAGCAGTTTACTCCGCAGTAGTTCTCACAACACTAGTTTTCACATCAGGGGTTCCCACAGTAGCATTTCTCACAGCAGTAGTTCCCACAGCAACAGTTCTCACAACAACAATTCCCACAACAGAAATTCCCATAGCAATAGCAGCAGAAGCAACCATGCCAACAGCCAGACTCCGGGTTCGCTGTTTTACTTCAACAGCAATTGATGGAGCAACAGGTACGGCAGGAAGTGCAGCAAAACCCGCAACAATAGGTACGACAGGAAGTGCAGAAAAACCTGCAAGGAGTGCGAGAGCATCCTCAGTAGCAGCAATGGTATAGGCAGCAACAACAACAAGAAGAAGACCAGATGCAGCAGCAGCAGAAGCACCAGCAGCAGCCGCGTTTGAGAATGCGGTAGCAACAGCAGTAGCGGCGGTGACAGCCATAGCCTGCAGGACCCCAACAACAACAGCAGCAGCAGCCACAGCAGCAGCAGCAGCAGCAGCAGTAGCATGTATAGGAAGATGTGAACCAGGGTCTGAAGTTGAGAAGGTCCAAGAAGGAGAAAGAGATGATTTGGCTGAACTGGGTCAACTGGGACGACTTCAAGCTGGTTGCAACCCCGCAAGGTGTGTATAACCCGATTGTCAAACTGTTTTCTCTGGTTAGAAGAGTGCATGATTACTAAAACGGCAATGTTTCCTTCGCAGATATCGAAGCAGCAACGGTGGACCAGGTCGAGTGGATTGCTCAGAACACACGGACCGGATTCGGAATTGGTTGCATACAGCGGTCCACAGGACAAGGCATATTCCAAGCCTTGAACCTTTGGCCACATTCTGAAGTGTTCTTGAAGCTGGAGCACTTTGCCTTGACTGACAAGGCGATGTTCTGGCTGTATATGCAGGGTTGGTGGGCTTAGACAACAATTCGCAGGTGTACGGCGTCAAAGATTCCCAAAGCAAAGGTGATGCTAGATGTAAAAACATTCTACCAATATAAGTGGACACAGCAGAATCCCTTCAGGCCATAGCCAGTGGTGATGGACCCCAAGGAGGGTCCGCTGTACGACCTCCTCGTCACATGTAAGAAGAGAGACTGTTATGGCAGGCCGCTGTACATGGCCTACCTCTTCGGAGAGAAGACGCTGCAATGCTCTCGCTGGTGTCAGCTGGTAAGTCTTCCGTAGTCGTCAGCATACATGAGTGACTAGTCGTTTGTCACAAGTTAAAATAATCTGCTATGTTTTTGTGACATTGACAGAAGAAGCCAGGAGATGGAGTGCCAAAGCCGAAGAAGCCCAGAAAGGGCTCAAAGCACGCATTGTATGCTGCTGAGGACAAGGACGACGATGATGAAGACAAAGACAATGATGAAGAGAACAGCAACGATGACAATGACGATGATGATGAGGAGGACGATACAGACACATCTGAAGATGAAGAGGTGAGATATCCTTACTTGGATGTTTTCGAGTGTTTTTCAAGTTATCATGTCAATGCAAGAATGTAACATGTGAAAATAAATTTCAGTGGTATGCTTTCAGACTCCGGCGCAGGCTGCATCACAGATGGCAGGAAATGTTGATGATGTTGTGGCTTCGGAAATTCTGGAAGAATACGTGAGCTGTGCGCAGGTTCCTTTGGAGGTAGGTTGGAATTACTTGGTCTGTTACATTTTCATGCCACAGTGTAATGCTTGATTGCAAGAGTTCCTCATGATGTCAATTTCAGGACCTCAAAGTCGGAATGGAAGACCTCGATCCACCAGTGCCTCCGTTTTCTGCACCTGGAGTGCCGCCATCGCCAGCACCTGGAGTGCCGCCATCGCCAGCACCTGGAGTGCTAAAACCGCCAGTACCTGGAGTGCCACCGCCGCCGGCACCTGGAGTGCCGCCACCGCCGGCACCTCGCTTCCCGCCACCGCCTCCACCTACAGAGCCGCCGCCGTCAGCAGCTGGAGTACCTCAGCAGTCAGCACGTGAGGTGTAGCCGACTTGGACGTCCAGGGTGCCGTCACCGCAACCTCAAACGCAGTCTACTTGGGCATCCACAGTGCCCATTTCGGCGTCAATGGGGCCGCCACCGCTGCCTCAATGGCAGCAGGCCTCGTGTTTCCCGGTTACGGCATCAACAGCATTGTTGCGGCCCATGCCAGCTCACACGCTGCCATGTGGAGTGCCACCGCCACCGTCTACACCTATTGCACCTGCTGCACCTGTACCTACACCTGCTGCACCTGCACCTGCTGCACCTGCACTTGCGACAGAAACACAGGTACCACCGCAGCAGTTGAGTGCTCGACGAGCCGATCTCAGAGAGATGGAGCTTCAAGTGGGAGAGTATAGGGGCGTGGCCCGGAGCGTGGTAACGCAAGTGCAAGAGTGGATAAACTCTTTCGACCGTGCAACACAGAGGGCCCGAGAAATCCTTGAAAGAGGTATGTGAGTGGAGTAAAGAGTGCGTTGAACAACGTTGATGAACGGTTTGAACGCCTACATTCCGTCTCGTTTGTGATTCTTCGTTGCAGATGTGGACCAAAGCAAGTGGGATGACATGTACACCGCAACATAAGAAAAGATGAAGGTATTTATGGACGTAGACTTCCTTGTATTGCATGCTTATATGTCATAGTTCTTTTTGTGATACTAAAGTAGTTTGTTTTGTGCAGCAATTCAGGGTTTTCCACCGGAGGTTGAATCGCGAGCTTATCTGTTAAGAAGATTCAATCATCCCTCATTCTTCAGAAACAATGAGGCGGGAACATGGTGGCGGGGTAAGTTTCGCAAATGTGGTGTCAACAAGTATAAGCATTTTTTCATCTTTTTATCCTCTTTTTGATTATGTCATGTTACATGTTTTCTCATTCTGCAGGTGTTCAGGGATGATCCACGAACAGATTCTATGGGCACCAAGAGGCAACAACAAACAGAGGTGAAAGCATCCCCTGCTGAAGAAGAGAAGAATGCGGCTGGTGAAGAACGTGGCACAGTAGAAAGGCAGAAGATTAGGATGGTGGGACATAAGAGTGGGAGATCGGGGGAGCAGAAGAGTGGCGTATCAATGGAGCAGAGAAGTGACAGATCGGCACAGCAGAAGAGTGGCACATCGCTGCAGTAGAACAGTGCCACGTTGGCGTAGCAGAAGAGTGCCACGTCGGCGCAGCAGAAGAGTGCCACGTTGGTGCAGCACATGAGTGCCACGTCGATGCAGCAGAAGAGTGCCACGTCGATGCAGCAGAAAAGTGATACATCAGCGCTGCAGTTTTGTGCCACGTTGGTGCAGCAGAAGAGTGCCACGTCAATGCAGCAGAAGAGTGGCACATCAGCGTAGCAGAAGAGTGCCACGTTGGCACAGCAGAAGAGTGCCACGTTGGTGCAGCATAAGAGTGCCACGTCGGCACAGCAGAAGAGTGCCACGTCGGCACAGCATAAGAGTGCCACGTTGGCGCGGCAGAAGAGTGCCACATTGGTGCAGCAGAAGAGTGCCACTCTGGCACAAGAGAAGAGTGTCACGTTGGTGCAGCAGAAGAGTGCCACGTTGCCGCAGCAGAAGAGTGGCACATTGACAGAGCAGAAGAGTAGCAGACCGGCAGCGGTGAAAAGCGGCAGACCGGCGGAGCAGAAAAGCGACAGACCGGGGGAGCAGAAGAGCGGCAGACCGGCAGAGCAGAGGAGTAGCAGACCGGCGGATCAGAAGGGCGGTAGATCGGTAGAGGAGAAAAGCAACAGACCGGCGGAGCAGAAAGGTGGCAGATCGGCAGAGCAGAAATATGGGAGATCCGTGCAACCGAGCAGCAGCAGAATAGCAGTGCAGACAAGAGGCAGGCAAGTGGATAAGCACAGAGTTACCGAAGATGAGCCCAAAGCCAGGGGTGATCAGAAAAAAATGAGTGAGGAAGAGGAGGGTGTCGGTGATGATCAATAGGAAGAAAGCGAGGAAGAGGGTGTCGGTGGTGATCAGTAGGAAGCGAGCAATGAAGAGGATGGTGTCGGTGATGATCAGCAGGAAGCGAACGAGGAAGAGGAGGGTGTTGGCGGTGATCAGCAGGAAGCAAGAGAGGAAGAGGAGGGTGTTGGCGGTGACCAGCAAGAAGCTAGCGGGGAAAAGCAGAGCATTTACTGCGATGAGAAGGAAACTGGTGGGGAACAGCAGGGGGTTGGTGGAGACCAGGGGGAAGACAGCGGGGTAGGGCAGAAGGCTGGCGAAGATGAGGAGGAAGCCAGCGGGGAAGATTTGACTGCCAGTAGAGACGAGGAGGAAATCAGCGACGAGGAGCAGAGGTCTAGCGGAGATCATCAAGAAGGCAGCGGGGAAGAGCAGAGGGATGATGGAATTCAGCAGGAAGGTAGCGGTGAAGGGCAGAGTGCCAGTGACGATCAGCAGGATCCGAGCGGTGAAAAGTGGAGTGTCGAGAGAGAGGAACAGGGAACTGTGAGCCAGACTCGTAGTTCCATGGGAGAAGGACAGCACAGTACCAAAACGGTGGGGATGAGAACTGGAAGGACAGGGAGGAGGAAAGGTGCCAGAGCCGAGGAAAACAGTGGGAGACCAGATGAGAAATGAGTCAGGAGAATTGCAAATGAAGAATATGTGACCAGAAAATGTGGGAAGTGGCAGAAGAAGGTTCAGCGTGAGGGGGAAGGTTATGGAAACAAAGTGGAAATGGAGGTAGACAAGCAAGAAACACCAATTGTGGGCAAGAAGTGGACCCCGTCTACCGCTGGCACATCGATTCTGGCCACAGGCAGAGATAGGAGGAAGGTTGTTGCACCAGCGCGGCTTGCTGATTACGGACGATTGACTGCGGGAAGAAAAAAAAGAGTGACAAGGGTGATCCAGATTGTGATGTGGTGTGAACATGTGCGCTGTTGTAGCAGAAGGTTGTCTCTGATGTTCTGTGATCCCGTGAAGTTGAGTTGTAATGAAAGTTGTAATGAGTAATTCTTGTGCTACTGTTCCATTTTTTATGACAATGGTACACCCTATGCATTCAAGTGGGACATATGTAATGTTGCAATGAAACTTGTAATCAGTTTAGAAAAAAAAAAAAGAAATTGTAAAAGCACATATAAGTTGTGTTTGAAATACCTTTAGGGAGGCCAATCTTTCCATTCAAATGTGTTTGGACCGGCTGAATAGAATTATGAAGCAAAAGAAAAACCATGATCATTTGAACCCATGTAATAGAGTAGTCAAGTGCAAGCGTAGCTCTCAGGTATGACTGGACAAAATCTCACATGGGTTTCCACTTGCAAATGCTTGTATTGTACCAACACAATGTTCACAGACATCTCTTTACAGTTATGCACAAGCCAGGTGCCACAATGGTTGCTTACCATCACATCACGTCATTTCAGAGATTGTTACAGTGTGCGAAGTATTGCACATTCAATTTATTTTATGTTATCATTTGACAGTTATTTTCACAGAAGTGAATACACTATCATGGGTTCCACAGCATTAGTGTGAAGTTTTCCATAAAGAACACATGTGAGAAGAATGAAAATAAATAAGGAAATTCTGTAGTACAAGAGCACATCATTCTACTGCGCCAGTTCCTCACCCCCTTGCCTCACCTCCTCACTATTGTCATCAACATCATCACCATCCTGATCCATGCTCAACGTATGAACATACTGCAACAATTTTCTGTTGGTGCCAAAGCTGGAGATAGTTTGACCGTTCTTATGGTAGTTCCAGTATGCGAAAACAAGGCGACACATTTCCATCAAATTGGAGATGGTTTACGTGAAGCTCTGGATGGTGAACCGCCGGATGAATCAATTCACTTGTTCATTTGCAAATGTGTTCACCCCTGCAAACACAAAAGGCAATAATCCAACTATTCAAAAGGAATGATCAATTTATTGTAAATAAAAATTACAAAACTTACAACAGTTTCTCACCTTTGAGACGCAAATACCTGTCAGGACTGAAGGCAAGGGAACACGTGTGCTTTGCAGCCTTTGTGTGGCTGTAGTGGAAGTGATCACAGAGCAGCCTCGTTGAGGACAGAATCTCGGGGTCTCTATCCAAAGTGTATGCGAATAGCTTGCATGCGTTGTCGTAAAAGACAAACTTGGGACAGTGTCTCTTCTCAAACCTAGTCATCAACATGTAGCATAAGATAAATGAAAACAACTGGCAACATATGGAATGTGGTGTACAGGATAGGCATGCAATCCTGGGCATTACACCTAACATAAAATACAAGGGAATACAAAAACTATGGCAAAAGGCAACTTCATACGTGTTTTACTGCGACATCAGACATTTTTACATACCTGGTCAACAATGTGGTGAAGATGTCGTTTGGAAATTCCCCATGGTACATGACGCGGAACCCATAAATCATGAGATGAGGGCAGACAACATTGAAAATCCCAGTCATCGACACTTTTGGAAGTGGCGCATGCTTGCCCGCTCCACACTTTGCATCATCCTTTGCGCGTACACGTTTGCCATCAGCACGCTCCAAGGCTTTGTACAGAGGTCCACCCGCTTGAGCGGGCCAAAACAGGTAGCATGAGGTGGTGGGCTCCATGCCTGAATCAGGAATTGCTGTAGTCAAGATAGTACAGTAAAGTATAGTATAGTATAGTATAGTATAGTATAGTATAGTATAGTATAGTATAGTATAGTATAGTATAGTATAGTATAGTATAGTATAGTATAGTATAGTATAGTATAGTATAGTTAAGTATAGTATAGTATAGTATTGTGAAATAGCAAGAGGCACACAAAGGCAGAGTCATCCAACTAGCCATACCTGAAAGACTCCTTCGTATTG
>SZWC01009101.1:49927-71209 GCA_023375785.1 Penium margaritaceum
AGTATATAGTATAGTATAGTATAGTATAGTATAGCATAGTATAGTATAGTATAGTATAGTATAGTATAGTATAGTATAGTATAGTATAGTATAGTTAAGTATAGTATAGTATAGTATTGTGAAATAGCAAGAGGCACACAAAGGCAGAGTCATCCAACTAGCCATACCTGAAAGACTCCTTCGTATTGTTGCACCAGACAGCCGAGAAGATCCACCAGAGCTTTTGGCAACAACTTTTTAGCCTCACTCCAATCAGCAGTAGACATTCGAGTCTAGTTCACAAGTAGTGTACCCATGTGCCAATTGAACACTCGGGCGATGCTGGACATGTGATCACGCAATGCATCCCATAGCCCATGCATCATTTGCGTTGCATCTTCCAAAATGAATCGTCAGAGAAGGCAATTCGTCTTGATGAACGAGGCACACATATGCTCTAGATGAAATCTTTGTAGCTCGGTTGCAAGCCAAAGTGCTGCAAAAAATCAGCACAAATGATCAGAAAAAAATGCATATAGACAGTAACCAAGGAAAAGCGAATTGAAAGCCCCACTCATCCGTAGTTCTTCATTCACAACCACCTTCGCAATGTCAACCAAGTCGGCCACATCTCCCGCTCCACAATTCCGCAGTTCCTCCATGAGTATGTTCATGTCGAGGTCCCCAACGACATCATGCTCGCGTCGGCGCATGCCCAAACAGCTAAGTATGTCACGAGCCATCACGCTCGTCACCAGGTGCTTGGGCATGTTAGTTCGAGTGACCTCCACACTCACATTGGGTTGAGTGTACAAACATCCTTCTCCAATATCACCATTCCGATTCACCAGTGCAGTTCCATCACAAACGAGTTTTTCCGGGTAGGTGCCACAACGCGTGCAACACGTTCCCAATCACTCAACTTCAATCAGACGGACGTAAGCTTGCATTGATTTTTCAGGAGTGGTCCTGCATGCAAAGTCTAGGGGTCTTTTTGCTTCAGAGAAGAATGCCACTACTCAATGAGTCGCTGCCAATGATGACCCATTGCAAGAAAATTCCAACACCCAAAGCATTGCGGCATGGGTGAAGGCTATGGAGGCTGTGAAGATGAAGATGGCCTCCTCCCTCCCATCAGGAAAAATTATACATCGGCAACTTGATGTCTGAGTGAAATTCACAGGTACCTACATCAACACATTGCATGGCATTTTTTACTTGTAAAGTATTGAGAACGAATGAATAAGAGTCAGCTGAAACAAAGAGTCAAACATAGCACCGTTGTGGTTCACGTCATAGATGTTGATGAATCTTGAGGCCTGAAAGTCTATCATAATAACATGATTTCAACAATGGCAGTCAATAATGAAGACAAGTTATGCCAGGGACAACAGCATTGTCCTTTTACATATCAAGAATATACCTTCTTCCAAGGATTTCCGCATGGAAAACATTGCTCTCTTGGCGCTGGAGCCAAAATGGTAGAACCCGTCTTCAAAGGCCTTCCTTGCCATTTCATGAACATCTCTCTCCTCAACCGCTCATCTTGGGTGAAGAATCTGGTGTACATCAATTTTTCGAAAGGACTTTACCTTTGGCCACCCATACACAAGACATTTTATAGTCTCATGATCCTCATGATCACACCAGCTGTCACAAGGGCATTGACTACACAGCTCCGGAACCAGCTCCGGAATAGTGGTGGCACGTGCTCTACGTTATTCATCGTGTGTTGGTGCAAACCATGTTTCTGCTTGGGGAAACACACTCTGTAGCATCTGCAGGTGGAATTGACATTTTCCTGCACCCGCATCACAAATACACCTAAGTTCACCTTCAATGTCCCCCTCCATCAACCCAAGACGTGATGATGACATGTCAAGGATGGAGAAACAAGGATTCACATTCTGAGACACGCACACTAGAAACGCTCCATACATTTCTAGTGCACGCAATGTCAAGGGTCTTTCCAACTCTCTCTCTGCCTATAGCATGTGCACACAAGTTTCACCTATAGCAGCATACGTACAAGTGCATGCAGAAATTCCTCCCCATTCCATCCAAGCATGCACAGAAGTGGCATACTGTCCTGGCGGAGCAGGTACAGGCAAATATGGCACCATGACAACCTCCCGCTCATGGTCGAAGTCTGGAAGAACAGCAGTGGACAACCCAATTCTACTGACAAAGTTATTTGCATGAGGATCATTCAACTGACGTAAGAAACTTTCAGAGAGATTTTCTTCAACTGCCGTCACTGGAGGAGTGAACTGCGTCACACGCCTGTTGGGGTTCAAGTGTCTTTCTTAAAAAATATATTGAGGCATTCCTTTGGATAGTCGCACTCGTGGACCAAGTCATTTCTGCAAAGAAAGGACCAATGTGCCATGATTTTAGAACTTTGTACCACAACAAGCACCATAGGACATTAGAAAAACCCATACCCGCACACACATCATATTACATGTACATACCAGAAGGGAAACATGCTCATGCTTTTCTGAAAGATTGCCGCGAGGAGCCATTTGTCTTCGGGGAGGGTGACTTGAATTCCGTGGCGACCCAGGGGCAAGGGCGCCTTCTCCAACTCGTATATCATTGTTCCTATCAACTCCTTGAACACCAATTTCTACGGATTCTCCTCCATAGTGCTTGTCTCTTTCATCTCATCTTCCTCTTTCTCCTCGCCCTGGGACTCCACTCCCTTGGTCTTCTCTGCCTGAGTCTTTTCTGCCTAGGTCTCCTCTGCCTGGGTCTCCACTGCCCGGGTCTCCACTTCCTAGATCTTCACTGCCTCGGACTCCACTGCCTGGGTCTCCACTGCCTAGATCTCCACTGCTTGGGTCTCCACTGCCTGGGTCTCCACTGCCTGGGTCTCCACTGCCTGGGTTTCCACTGCATGGGTTTCCACTGCCTCGATCTCCAATGGCTCGGTCTCCACTTCCTGGGACTCCAGTGCCAGGGTCTCCACTACCTAGGTCTGAACTACTTGGGTCTCCACTGGCATGGTCTTCACTGCCCAGTTCTCCTCTACCTGGGTTTTCTGTACCAGTTTTGCCATGATCTGGTTCAGGTGGTGGCAAAGCGTTCAAGTGAAGGAAAGCACGTCCCCAAGCTGCAAAATTCTCCGAGGTTGCAAGCTGTCAAGGGGGAGGGGGGGAGACACAAGGACCAGCAGGAGCATTATGATGAGTAGAAGCATCACGAGGAGAAGAAGCATCATGAGGAACAAAAGCATCATGAGCGGAAGCATCAGGAGGAGCAAAAATATGAGGAGGAGCAATAGCATCAGGAGGAGTAGCAACATCATGAGGAGCAGCGGGATCATGAGGAGCAACATCATGAGGAGCAGCCGCGCTGGCAGCCATCCGTGGAGCATGTGCGCAGCATTGATCATAGGGTTCTCCCACGTTCGGGTTGCAATGTGGGCAGATAGACTTGGCCGGGTCTTGTGTCCAGGTGTTCTTCACTTCATCCGAGAAAAACAAGTCCTCAAATTTGGGCACCTTCAGCTTCAAAACGGCACATCTGAAAAAAAGTAATTCATTCCGAACATTAGCTGCATGTGAATTCTAAAATGCATAAACCGTCAAAAAAGACATTCAATGACAATAATAATCACCTCCGACAATAGAATCTCATATGTCCAGCAGCGTTGTCGAAGTGGCTTGCACCGTTAGTTGATCGCTTTGCTGTTGACAACCGTCTGTTACATGAATCCCTTGTGCAAACCCAGATGCTGCCAAAGCCCACATGCTCAGCCTATGCAACCTTGTCACGGGTACAATGGCCTTTTCTCCAAGATCGAGGAGGGAACTCGGCGGGGTTGTTGTTGTGGAGAGCCACCAGATCCTTCGACCTCATGTTGTTTCCTGTATGCTTGCAAATGTGACACAAGGTGTTAAGAGAAGCTTTGTTTTCTTGGATGAGATTCATGTCAGCTGGGAGTCTCACCGTGCCAGGTGGTGGGTTAGCACGTTTGGGATGCAACGTTGACTTGCACAAATGTGGCTTGCGCATACGTGGCTTCCGCTAACCACTCGTCTGGCGTTGTCTAGGAGCAGGAGCCATCTACAATGTGAAATATTGTGGTGAATATGATATATGGCAATGCAAGAAATAATGTAAAACTGCCTTCAACCCACATCCCTCAGCCCTCAGCCCTCAACCCTCAACCCTCAACCCTCACCCGTAAGCCCTCAGCCCTCAGCCCTCAATCCTCGAACCCTCAACCCTTAGCCTTCAGCCCTCAGCCCTCAGCCATCATCCATCAGTCCTCTGTCCTCAGCCGTCAGCCGTTAGCCCTCTGTCCTTAGCTGTCAGTCGTCAACCCTCTACCATCAGCCCTCGGCCCTCTACCCTCTATCCTCAGCCCTCAACCCTCAGCCCTCAACCCTCAGCCCTCTACCTTCAGCCCCCAAGACAGCCCTCAGCCCTTAGCTCTCAGCCCTCAGCCCTTAGCTCTCAGCCCTCCAGACACCCGTGAGCCTTTAACACAACCCTCAGTCCTCAGCCCTCAGCCTTCAGCCCTCTTCCCTCAGCCCTCTGCCCTCAACACAGTCCTCAGCCCTCTGTCCTCCACCCTCAGCCCTCAGCCCTCGGCCCTCAACCCTCAGCCCTCTACCTTCAGCCCCCAAGACAGCCCTCAGCCTTTAACACAGCCCTCGGCCCTCAGCCCTCAGCCCTCGGCCCTCAACCCTCAGCCCTCTACCTTCAGCCCCCAAGACAGCCCTCAGCCTTTAACACAGCCCTCGGCCCTCAGCCCTCAGCCCTCGGCCCTCAACCCTCAGCCCTCACCCCTCAGCCCTCTGCCCTCAACACAGTCCCCAGCCCTCGGCCCTCTACCCTCTATCCTCAGCCCTCAACCCTCAGCCCTCAACCCTCAGCCCTCTACCTTCAGCCCCCAAGACAGCCCTCAGCCCTTAGCTCTCAGCCCTCAGCCCTTAGCTCTCAGCCCTCCAGACACCCGTGAGCCTTTAACACAACCCTCAGTCCTCAGCCCTCAGCCCTTAGCCCTGAGCCCTAAGCCCTCTGCCCTCAACACATTCCTCAGCCCTCTGTCCTCCACCCTCAGCCCTCAGCCCTCTACCCTCAGTCCTCTGCCCTCAACACAGTCCCCAGCCCTCAGCCCTCTATCCTTAAGATAGCCCTCAGCCTTTAACATAGCCCTCAGTCCTCAGCCCTCAGCCTTCAGCCCTCTTCCCTCAGCCCTCTGCCCTCAACACAGTCCTCAACCCTCTACCCGCTGTCCTTAAGACAACTCTCAGCCTTTAACACAACCCTGGATTCTCAGCCCTCAGCCCTCACCCCTTAGCCCTCTACCCTCAGCCCTCAACCCTCAGCCCTCAGTCATCAGCTGTCAGCCCCTAGTCCTCAGCCCTTAGCCCTCAGCCCTCATCCGTCAGCCGTCAGCCCTCAGCCCTCAACACAACCCTCAGCCCTCTGCCTTCAACACATCCCTCAGCCCTCAGCCCTTAGCCCTCAACACAACCCTCAGCCCTCAGCCCTCTGCCCTTCACCCTCAGCCATCAGCCCTCAGCCCTCAATCCTAAACCCCTCAACCCTCAGCCGTGAGCCCTTAGCTGTCAGCCCTCATCTCTCTCCCCTCAGTCCTCTACCCTTAGCCCTCAATACAGCCCTCAGCCCTCAGCCCTCAGCCCTCTTTCCTCAGCCCTCAACACAACCCTCAACCCTCCAGCACTTTTCTGGCATTGTCTCGAAGCAGTAGCCATATACAATATGGAAAATCGCAGTGAATAGGATACATGGCAGTGCAAGGAAGAATCTAACACAGCCCTCAGTCCTCAGCCCACAGCCCTTAGCCCTCGAGACAGCCCTAAGCCTTTAACACAGCCCTCGGCCCTCAGCCCTCAGCCCTCAGCGCTATGCCCTCAGCCCTCAGTCCTCTGCCATCCACCCTCTGCCCTTAGCCCTCAGCCCTGAGTCCTCAGTCCTCAACCCTCAGCATAGCCCTCAGCCCTCGGCCCTCTTCCCTCAACCCTCAACCCTCAGTCCTCAGCCCTCAGCCCTCAGCTCTCAGCCCTCAGCATAACCCTCAGCCCTCGGCCCTCACCCCTCAGCCCTCAACATAGTCCTTAGCCCTCAGCCCTCAGCCCTCAACCCTCGGCCCTCTGCCCTCAGCCCTAAGCCCTCAGCCCTCAGCCCTCGGCCCTTTGCCCTCAGCCCTCAGCCCTCTGCCCTCTGCCCTCAGCCCTCAGCCCTCGGCCCTCAGCCCTCAGCCCTCAACATAGTCCTTAGCCCTCAGCCCTCAGCCCTCAACCCTCGGCCCTCGACCCTCTGTCCTCTGCCCTCAACCCTGAGCCCTCAGCCCTTAGCCCTCAACCCTCAGCCCAGCCCTCAGCCCTCAACCCTCCACCCTGAGCTCTCAACCCTCAGCCCTCAGCCCTCAGCCCTTAGCACAGTCCTTAACCCTCAACACAGTCCTCAACCCTGATCCCTCAGCCCTCAGACCTTAGCCCTCACCCCTGAGCCCTCTGCCTTCAGCCCTGAGCCCTCTACCCTCTGCCCTCTTTCCTCAGCCCTTAGCCCTCAGCCTCAGCCATCAGTCCTCAATCCTCAACCCTCAACCCTCAGCACAGCCCTCAACCCTCGGTCCTCTACCCTTAGCCCTCAGCACTCAACCCCTTGCCTTCTGCCTTTTACACTCTGCCCTCAGCCCTCAGCCCTCAGCCCTCAACCTTTAGCACAGATTTCAGCCCTCGGTCCTCTACCCTCAGCCCTCTACCCTCAGCCGTCAACCTTCAGCACAGCCCTCAGCCCTTGGCCCTCTGCCCTCAGCCCTTAACCCTCAGCCCTCGGCCCTGAACCCTCAGCACAGCCCTCAGCCCTTGGCCCTCTACCCTCAGCCCTCAACCCTCAACCCTCAGCCCTCAACCCTCTGTCCTCAGCACTCTGCCCTTAACCCTCAGCCCTTAGCCCTCAGTCCTCAGCCCTTAGCCATCAGCCCTCAACCCTCAGCACAGCCCTCAGCCCTTGGCCCTCTACCCTCAGCCCTCAACCCTCAACCCTCAGCCCTCAACCCTCTGTCCTCAGCACTCTGCCCTTAACCCTCAGCCCTTAGCCCTCAGTCCTCAGCCCTTAGCCATCAGCCCTCCACCCTCAGCACAGCCCTTAGCCCTCGGCCCTCTGCCTTCAGCCGTCAGCCCTCACCCCTCAAGACAGCCCTCAGCCTTTAACACAGCCCTCAGCCCTCAGCCCTCAGGCATCAACACTGTCCTCAGCCCTCAGCCCTCAACCCTCAGCCTTCAGCCCTCAGCCCTCAGCCCTCAGCCCTAAGCCCTCAGCGTTCAGCCCTCAGCCCTCAACACAACCCTCAGCCCTCAGCCCTCATCCATCAGCCCTTAGCCTTCACCGGTCAGCCCTCAGCCCTCAAGCTAAGAAACAGTGTACATGATCATGGAATTACGAGAGCAATATGTGTGGAGGAGTCTTACTAACATTACACGAGGAAAGAGATAAGATTGGAAAAGAGAATGACATTTTAAACATTTGTCTCATCGCCATGTAAACACATGGTCGTACAGCTAGTTCTTACACAGCGGGTGATAACCCGAAGTTCCACTACATCACTGTTCCCATCAGACAACCTGTTTATGTAGAACTTGGGCACTACTCGTTGACCCTTCCTTCAGTGTCCTGTAGGCACTTTCCTTGGTCGCTTAACCCCCTTCATTCCGTGCTTGTGCATGCATTTTGAACGCTGCTGATCCATGATCACAGCCTCGGTGCTATCTTCTGGCCATGCAGAGTTACCGCCATTGGTAACTCTATTCCCTTCTGAAGGACCACATCCACTTGGGGCAACAACAGCATGTCCATGAACATGGTCATTAGCAACACCCTCGGCCGAGGCCCCAGCGACGTCACCAGCAAGAGACACAAAAACAGCCGGCAACTCTACCGACAGGACCGGTTTCAACTGTGATGACTGGGCAGCCATCGTCAATGGGCTCTAAAAGTCAAATATGCGTACAGCAAGCAAGCCACTAGAAGACACTTGAAGGCAGAAGTGATGATTTTCAACTGAAAAATTCTGCAGCCTCCAGCTGTTGCATCATAACCCATCATCATGGACGAGCGCCAAAGAGTGAGGATCGTGTGAAGGTAACCTGCGGTGCAGCAATGACCAGCACCAGCTGAAACAATCAACGGAAACACATCATCATACCTTCAGCGAAGGGGCTGACGCGGCAAGAGCAGCCGCGGCGAGATCTAGTGCAGCGCTAGTGGGCAGAACCGCTAGGAGAAGACCGAGGAGGCACGAGGGAGGGGGGTGGGAATAAGGGAGCCGGAAGACTAGGCGTCAGCCCTGACGCCGGCGGGTCGGAAGCTCATTTGACGTCTACCAACTGCAATGGCAAAATGGTGTGTGCAAACAACTAGTTCCTGCATACTGTGACGAAACAGACCAGACGCAGAGGTCTGGAGGGTATGGCATTCTTTACGAAACACATTCCTGCATATTGTAACAAAACAGGACGAGTCGCAGAGGTCTGGAAGGTATGGCATTTGATGCGCAACACATTCATGCATTCGTGTAACAAAACAATACCAGTCGATGCCGTTTGGTCATTTACATCATCCGTATCTTTGTTGAACAATGCCCAGCACTGTTCAATATGCCGGCAAGTAATAGGTTGCAAACACGAACCACATCTCTTCCAGGAGTCGCCGTTCCGTGAACTGACAGCGTGCATTATGCCACCGAATGGTGCACGCACCGCGTTCCGTAAGCTCATCATCCGCAGATCACTGTCCTTGAACTCGTACAAGGGAGAGAGATGCTAATCGAATTGAAACTCCATGCGTTAATTGGTTAGGTACTCCAGTCGGTATCGCGTCAACTTCCTCCGCCGGAAAATTGCCGAGTGACTTTTCTTGTCATGTCCAGGATGAATGTTTGGACGAAGCCAAATGTTTCTTATAGTGGGCTCACCAGATACTTCTATGCTATGATCTGGCCCGCCCCGGTAAGCCCCTCTATTACTCTATCACCTTCAGCCATGTTGTACTCACCGTCATAGAATTGCAATTACTAGCAATCTCTTGCCACAATGTACAGTATGTTCCATTCACATGCAATCATATACAATCACTGTCCAATTGCTCTTATTAAAATGCTTATGGTTGCTCTTATTAAAATGCCTACAGTGCGAGCACCAAGCCCTCAGTCCTCAGCCCTCAGCCCTCTGCCCTCTGCCATCTACCCTCAGCCTTCAGCCCTCTACCTCCAGCCCTAATCCACTGTCCAATTGCTCTTATTAGAATGCCTATGGTTGCACAGCTTAATGCGCCGGTGTCGGTGCGCGCACCCACAATGCTTCCACTGGGGTGGGCGGAACCAGGGGCAATCAGAAACCAATTGACGAGCCATAAAATGTTTTTAGTAGCCCTCGACAAATCCTAATCCACTGTCCAATTGCTCTTATTAAAATTCCTATGGTTGCACAGCTTGATGTACTGGTGTCGGTGCATGCACCCACAATACTTCCGCTATAGTGTGCGGAACCAGGGGCAATCGGAAAGTAATGGACAAGCCGTAAAATGTTTCTAGTAGCCCTTGGAAAACCCTAATCCACTTTTTAATTTCTCTTATTAAAATGCCTATGGTTGCATAGCTTGATGCACCGGTATTGCACCCACCATACTTCCGCTGGGGTGGGTGGAACCAGGGGCAATCAGAAACCAATCAACAAGCCGTAAAATGTTTCTAGTAGCCCTCAAAAAACTTTATCCACTGTCCAATTGCTCTTATTAGAGTGCCTATGGTTGCACAGCTTGATGCGCCGGTGTCAGTGCGCGCACCCACAATACTTCGGCTGGGGTGGGCGGAACCAGGAGCAATCCGAAACCAACCGACGAGCCGTAAAATATTTCTAGTGGCCCTCGGCAAATCCTGCTCCACCTTCCAACTACTCTTATTAAAATACCTATGGTTGCACAGCTTCATGTGTCGGTGTTGGTGCGCACACCCACAATACTTCCGCTGGGATTCGCGGAACCAGGGACAATTGGAAACCAATCAACAAGTCATAAAATGTTTCTAGTAGCCTTCGGCAAACCCTAATCCACTTTCCCGTTGCTCTTATTAAAATGCCTATGGTGGTACAGCTTGATGCGCCGGTGTTGGTGCGCGCATCCACAATACTTCCGCTGGGATGGGCGCAACAACGGGCAATCGGAAACCAATTGACGAGCCATTAAATGTTTCTAGTAGCCCTCAAAAACCTTAATCCACTGTCCAATTGCTCACATTAAAATGCCTTTGGTTGTATAACTTGATGCACCGGTGTCGGTGTGCGCACCCACAATACGTCTATTAGGGTGGGCGGAACCACAGGCAATCGGAAACCAATCGATGAGCCATAAAACGTTTCCAGTAGCCCTCGGCAAACCCTAATCCACTTTCCAATTGCTCTTACTAAAATGCCTATGGTTAGACAGCTTGATGCGCCAGTGTCGGTACGAGCACCCACAATACTTCCGATGGGGTGGGCGGAATGAAGGCTATTGGAAATTAATTGATGAGCCGTAAAATGTTTCTAGTAGCCCTCGACAAACCCTAATCCACTGTCTAATTGCTCTTACTAATATGCCTATGGTTGCAAAGCTTGATGTGCCATTGTAGGTTCACGCACCCACAATACTTCCGTTGGGATGGGCGGAACCAGGGGCACTTGGAAACCAATTGTCGAGCCGTAAATTGTTTCTAGTAGCCCTTGATAAACCCTAATCCACTGTCCACTTGCACTTGTTAAAATGCCTATGGTTGCACAGCTTGATACGCCGGAGTAGGTGCGCGCACCCATAATACTTCTGCTGGGGTAAGTGGAACCAGGGACAATCGGAATCCAATTAACAAGTCCTAAAATGTTTCTAGTAGCATGCAACAAACCATGATCCACTATCAAATTGCTCCAATTAAAATGCCTTTTGTTGCACAGCTTGATGCGCCGGTGTCGGTGCGCACACCGATATTACTTCCGCTGGGATGGGCGGCTCAACGGGCAGCTGGAAACTAATCAACGAGCCATAAAATGTTTCTATTAACCCTCGTCAAACCCTAATCCACTTTCCACTTGCTCTTATTAAAATGCCTATGGTTGCACAGCTTGATGCACCGATGTCGGTATGCGCACCCGCAATACATCCGCTGGGGTAGGCGGAACCAGGGGTAATTGGAAACCAATGGACAAACCAAAAACATGTTTCTAGTAGCCCTCGATAAACCCTAATCCACTGTTCAATTGCTCTTACTAAAATGCCTATGGTTGCACAGCTTGATGCACCAGTGTCGGTGCCCGCACCCACAATACTTCCACTGGGATGGGCGGAACCAGGGGCAATCGGAAACCACTGGACGAGCCATAAAATATTTCTAGCAGCCCTCGGCAAACCCTGATTCACTTTCTAATTGCTCTTATATAGATGCCTATGGTTGCACAGCTCGATGCGCCGGTGTTGGAGTGCGTACCTACATTACTTCCGTTGGGGTGGACGGGACCAAGAACAATCGCAATCCAATTGATTAGCTGCAAAATGTTTCTAGTAGCCCTTGGTAAAGCCTTATCCACTGTCCAATTCCTCTTATTAAAATGCATGTGGTTGTACAGCTTGATACGTCGGTGTCGGTGCACACACCCACAATACTTACGCTGGGGTGGGCGGAACGAGGGGTGATCGGAAACCAATCGACGTGCTGTAGAATGTTTCTAGTAGCCCTCGGCAAAACCTAGTCCACTGTCAAAATTGCTCTTATTAAAATGCCTATGGTTGCACAGCTTCATGCGACGTTGTTGGTGCGAGCACCTACAATACTTCCGCTGGGGTGGGCAAAACCAAAGGCAATCAGAAACCAATCGACACGCCATAAAATGTTTCTAGTAGCCTTTGGCAAACCTTTATCCACTGTCCACTTGCTCTTAGTAAAATACCTATGGTTACGTAGCTTGATGCGCCGGTGTCGGTGCGCGCACCCACGATACTTCCGCTGGGGTGGACAAAACAAGGGGCAATTGGAAACCAATTGACGAGCCACATAATGTTTATAGTAGCTCTCGGAAAACCTTAATCCACTATCCAATTGCTCATAGTAAAATGCCTTTGGTTGCACAACTTGATGCGCCGGTATCGTTGTGCGCACCCACAAAACGTCTACTGGGGTAGGCTGAACCAGGGGCAATCGGAAGCCAATCAACCAGCCGTAAAATGTTTCTAGTAGCCCTCGGCAAACCCTAAACCAATTTCCAATTGCTCTTATTAAAATGCCTATGGTTGCACAGCTTGATGCGCTAGAGTCGGTGCGCGCACCCACAATGCTTCCACTGGGGTAGGCGGAACCAGGGGCAATTGGAAACCAAACGAAGAGCCGTAAAATGTTTCTAGTAGCCCTCAACAAACCCCAATCCTCTGTCCAATTTCTCTTATTAAAATGCCTTTTGTTGTACAGCTTGATGTGCCAATGTCGGTGCGCGCACCCACAATACTTCCGCTGGGATGGGCGGAACCAAGGGTCGTTGGAAACCAATCAACGAGCCGTAAAATATTTCTAGTAGCCCTTGACAAACCCTAATTCACTGTCCCACTGCTCTTATTAGAATACTTATGGTTGCAAAGATGCATGTGAAGTTGTCGGTGCGCACACCCACAACACTTCTGGTGGGGTGGACGGAACCAGGGGCATTCAAAAACCAATTGAAAAGCCGTAAAACGTTTCTAGTAGCCCTTGACAAACCCTAATCCACTGTCCAATTTCTCTTATTAAAATGCCTATGGTTGCACAGCTTGATGTTCCGGTGTCGGTGCGCGCACCCACAATACTTTCGCTAGGGTGGGCGGTACCTGGGGCAATCAAAAACCAATTGACGAGCTGTAAAATGTTTCTAGTAGCCCTCAGTAAACCCTAATTCACTGTCTAATTGCTCTTATTAAGAGGCCTATGGTAGCACAGCTTGATGCGCAGGTGTAGGAGCGCGCACCCACAACACTTCCGCTGGGGTGGACAAAACTAGGGACAATCGCAATCCAATCGATGAGCCGTAAAAAATTTCTAGTGGTCCTCGGTAAACCCTTATCAACTTTCCAATTGCTCTTATTAAAATGCCTATGGTTGTACAGCTTGATGCACTGGTGTCAGTGCACACACCAACAATACTTACGCTGGGGTGGGAGGAACCAAGGGTAATTGGAAACCAATTGACAAGCTGTAAAATGTTTCTAGTAGCCTTCGGCAAAACATAATCCACTGTCCAATTGCTCTAATTCAGATGCCTATGGTTGTACAGCTTCATGCAACGTTGTCGGTGCACGTACCCACACTATTTCCGCTGGGGTAGGCGGAACCAAGGGCAATCGGAAACCAATCGACGAGCCATAAAATGTTTCTCGTAGCCCTCGGCAAACCCTAATCCACTGTCCAATTTCTCTTATTAAATCTCCTATGGTTGCACTGCTTAATGCGCCGGTGTCAGTGAGTGCACCCACAATACCTCCGCTGGGGTGGGCGGAAGAAGGGGCAATCGGAAACCAATCGATGAGCCAAAAAATGTTTCTAGTAGCCCTTGGTAAACCTTAATCCACTGTCCAATTGCTAATATTAAAATGCCTTTGGTTGCACAGCTTGATGCGCCGGTGTCGGTGTACACACACACACACACACACAATACTTTTACTGGGGTAGGGGGAACCAGGGTCAATCGGAAAACAATCGACGAGCCATAAAATGTTTCTCAAGGCCCTCAGAAAAACCTAATCCACTGTCCAATTGCTCTTATCAAAATTCCTATGGTTGTAAAGCTTAATGCGCCGGTGTCGGTGTATGCACCCACAATACGTCCACTCGGGTGGGCTGAACCAGGGGCAATTGGAAACCAATCTTTGAGCCGTGGAATGTTTCTAGTAGCTCTCGGTAAACCCTAATCCACTGTCCAATTGCTCTTATTAAAATGCCTATCGTTGCACAGCTTAATGTGCCGGAGTCGGTGCGTATTATACTGCCGCTGGGGTGGGCGGAATCAGGGGAAATCGGAAACCAATCGACAAGCCGTAAAATATTTCTAGTAGCCCTCGTCAATCCATAATCGACTCTCTTATCGCTTTTGCTAGAATTCCTATGGTTGCACAGCTTGATGCGCCGATGTCAGTACACGCACCCACAAAACTCTTCTGGTATGGGCAGAACGAGGGTCAACTGGAAACCAATCGTCAAGCCGTAACATGTTTCTAGCAGCCCTCGGCAAACCCTTATCCACTGTCCAATTTCTCTTGTTAAAATACCCATGGTTGCACAGCTTGATTCGCCGATGTCAGTACGCGCATCCACAACACTCTGCTGGGGTGGACGGAACCAAGGTCAATCGGAAACCAATTGACAAGCCGTAAAATGTTTCTAGTAGCCCTCGTCAAATCCTAATCCACTGTTCAATCGCTCTTGTTAAATTGCCTATGGTTGCACAGCTTGATGCACCGGTGTCAGTGCGAGCACCCACAATACTTCCGCTGGGGTGGGCGGAACCAGGGGCAATCGGAAACCAATCAACGAGCCGTTAAATGTTTCTAGTAGCCCTTGTCAAACCCTAATCCACTGTCTAATTACTCTTATCAGAATGCCTATGGTTGCACAGCTTGATGCGTTGGTGTCAGTGCGCACACCCACAATTCTTCCACTAGGGTGGGCGGACCCAGGGGCAATCGGAGATCAATCTACGAGTCATAAAATGTTTCTAGTAGCCCTTAGTGAACCCTAATCCACTGTCCAATTGCTCTTATTAAAATGTCTATGGTTGCACAGCTTGTTGTGCCCGTGTTGGTGCGCACACCCATATTACTTTCGCCGGGATGGGCGGAACCAGGGGCAATCGGAAACCAATTGGTGAGCTATAAAATGTTTCTAGTAGCCCTCGGCAAACCCTAATCCACTGTTCAATTGCTCTTATTAATATGTCTATGGTTGCACAGCTTGATGCGCCGGAGTCTGTGCGCGCACCCACAATACTTCCGCTTGGGTTGGTGGAATCAGGGAAAATTGGAAACCAATTGACGAGCCGTAAAATGTCACTAGTAATCATCAGTAAATCCTCATCCACCCTCTAATTGCTCTTGTTCAAATGCCTATGGTTGCACAGCTTGATGCGCCAATGTTCGTGTGTGCACCCACAATATTCTGCTGGGGTGGACAGAACCAGGGTCAATCGGAAACCAATCGACGAGCCGTAAAATGTTTCTAGTAGCCCTTGGCAAACCCTAATGTACTATCTAATTGCTCTTATTGAAATGGCTATGGTTGCACGGCTTGATGTGCAGGTGTTGGTACGTGCACCCACAAGACTTCTGCTGGGATGGGCGGAACCAGAGGCAATCGGAAACCAATCAACGAGCTCTAAAATGTTTATAGTAGTCCTTGAAAAATCCTTATTCACTGTCTAATTGTTCTCACTAAAATGCCTATGGTTGCACAACTTGATGCGCCGGTGTCGTTACGTGCACCTACAATACTTCCGCTAGAGTGGGCAGAACCAGGGGCAATCGGAGACCAATCAACGAGCCGTAGAATGTTTCTAGTAGCCCTCAGTAAACCCTAATCCACTGTTCAGTTGCTCTTTTTAAAAGCCTATGATTACACAGCCGGATGTGCCCGTGTCAGTACGCGAACCCACAATACTACCGCTGGGATGGGCGGAACCAGGGGCAATTGGAAACCAATCGACAAGCCGTAAACTGTTTCTAGTAGCCCTCCACAAACCCTAATCCACTACCCAATTGCTCTTATTAAGATGCCTATGGTCCCACAGCTTGATACGCCGGTATTGGGGCACGCACCCACAATACTTCCGTTGGGATGGACGAAGCCAGGGACAATTGGAACCAATCGATGAGCCGTAAAATATTCCTAGTAGCCCTCTGTAAACCCTAATCCATTGTCCAACTGCCCTTATTAAAATGCCTATGGTTGCACAGCTTGATGTGCCAGTGTTGGTGCACACACCCACAATACTTCCGCTGGGGTGGATGGAACTAGGGGCAATTGGAAACCAATTGACGAGCCGTATAATGTTTCTAGTAGCCCTCGGCAAACCCTAATCCACTGTCCAATTGCTCCATTAAAATGCCTATGATTGCACAACTGCATGTTCCATTGTCGGTGCGTGCACCCACAATACTTCTGCTGGGGTGGACGGAACCAGGGGCAATTGGAAACCAATCGACAAGTCGGAAAACATTTCTAGTAGCCCTCGGCAAACCCTACTCCACTGTCCAGTTTCTCTTATGAAAATGAATATGGATGCGCCGATGTTAGTGCATGTACCATCAATATTTCCGCTGGGGCAGGCAGAACAAGGGGCAATCGGAAACCAATTGACGAGCCGTAGAATGTTCCTAGTAGCCCTCAGTAGACCCTAATCTATTTTTAAATTGCTCTTATTAAATGCCTATGGTTGCACAACTTGATGCACAGATGTCGGTGCACGCACCCACAATACTTGCCCTGGGGTGGGCGGAACCAAGGGCTATTGGAAACCAATCGACGAGTCATAAAATGTTTCTAGTAGCCCTTGGCAAACCATAATCCACTGCCCAATTTCTCTTATTAAAATACCTATGGTTGCAAAGCTTGATGCGCCGTTGTCTATGTACGCACCCACAATGCTTCCGCTGGGAGGGCAGAACCAGGGGTAATCGGAAACCAATTTTTGAGCCGTAAAATGTTTCTAGTAGCCCTTGGCAAACCCTAAACCACTTTCCAATTGCTCTTGTTAAAATGCCTATGGTTACACAGCTTGATGTGCCCGTGTCGGTGCGCGCACCCACAATACTACCGCTGGGGTGGGCGGAACACGGGGCAATTGGAAACCAATCGACGAGCCGTAAAATGTTTCTAGTAGCCCTCCGTAAACCCTAATCCACTGCCCAATTGCTCTTATTAAGATGCCTATGGTTCCACAGCTTCTTACGCCGGTATTGGACCGCGCACCCACAATACTTCTATTGGGATGGACGAAGCCAGGGACAATCGGAAACCAATCGATGAACCGTAAAATATTCCTAGTAGCCCTCGGTAAACCCTAATCCACTGTCCAATTGCTCTTATTAAAATGCCTATGGTTGCACCGCTTAATGTGCCAGTGTCGGTGCACACACCCACAATACTTCCGCTGGGGTGGACGGAACCAGGGGCAATTGGAAACCAATTGACGAGCCGTATAATGTTTCTAGTAGCCCTCAGCAAAACCTAATCCACTGTCCAATTGCTCCAGTAAAATGCCTATGGTTGCACAGCTTCATGTGCCATTGTCGGTGCATGCACCCACAATAATTCTGCTGGGGTGGATGGAACCAGGGGCAATTGGAAACCAATCGACAAGTTGGAAAACATTTCTAGTAGCCCTCAGCAAACCCTACTCCACTGTCCAATTGCTCTTATTTAAATGAATATGACTGCACAGTTTGATGCGCCGATGTCAGTGCATGCACCATCAATATTTCCGCTTGGGCGGGCGGAACAAGGGGCAATCGGAAACCAACTGACGAGCCGTAAAATGTTTCTAGTAGCCCTCAACAGACCCTAATCTACTTTTCAATTGCTCTTATTAAATTGCCTATGGTTGCACAACTTGATGCGCAGATGTCGGTGCACGCACCCACAATACTTTCCCTGGGGTGGGCGGAACCAAGGGCTATTCGAAAGCAATCGACGAGTCGTAAAATGTTTCTAGTAGCCCTCAGCAAACCATAATCCACTGCCCAATTTCTGTTTTTAAAATACCTATGGTTGCACAGCTTGATGCGCCGTTGTCTATGTACGCACCCACAATAATTCCGTTGGGGTGGGCGTAATCAGGGGTAATCGGAAACCAATTGTCGAGCCGTAAAATGCTTCTAGTAGCCCTCGGCAAACCATAATCCACTGTCCAATTTCTCTTTTTAAAATACCTATGGTTGCACAGCTTGATACGCCGATGTCAGTGTGCGCACCCACAATACTTCCGCTGGGGTGGGCGGAACCAGGGACAATCGGAAACCAATCAAAAGGCCGAAAATGTTTCTAGTAGCCCTCAACAAACCCTAATCCACTGTCCAATTGCTCTTATTAAAATGCCTATTGTTGCACAGCTTGATGTGCCGATGTCGGTGTGCGCACCCACAATACTGCCGCTGGGGTGGCCGGAACAAGGGGCAATCGGAAACCGATTGATGAGCCATAAAAGCATTTCTAGTAGCCCTCGGCAAATCCTAATCCACTGTCCAATTTCTCTCATTAAAATGCCTTTGGTTGCACAGCTTGATGCGCCAGTGTCGGTGCGCGCACCCACAATACTTCCGCTGGGATGGGCAGAACCAGAGGCAATTGGAGACCAATCAACGAGCCGTAAACGTTTTCTAGTAGCCCTCGGTAAACCCTAATTCACTGTAAAATTTCTCTTATTAAAATACCTATGGTTGCACAGCTTGATGCAGCGGTGTCGGTGCATGCACTCACAATACTTCCGCTGGAGTGGACAGAACCAGGGGCAATCAGAAACCAATCGACGAGCCGTAAAATGGTTCTAGTAGTCCTTGGAAAACCCTAATCCACTATCCAATTGCTCTTATTAAGATGCATATGTTTACATAGCTTGATGCGCCGGTGTCGGAGTGCGCACCCGCAATACTTACCTTGGGGAAGGGTTATGGGTCTGTCTGTCAGCCTGTGTGTGTCTGAATCTCTATCTCTCTCTCTCTCTCTCTCTCTCTCTCTCTCTCTCTCTCTCTCTCTCTCTCTCTCTCTCTCTCTCTCTCTCTCTCTCTCTCTCTCTCTCTCTCTCTCTCTCTCTCTCTCTCTCTCTCTCTCTCTCTCTCTCTCTCTCTCTCTCTCTCTCTCTCTCTCTCTCTCTCTCTCTCTCTCTCTCTCTCTCTCTCTCTCTCTCTCTCTCTCTCTCTCTCTCTCTCTCTCTCTCTCTCTCTCTCTCTCTCTCTCTCTCTCTCTCTCTCTCTCTCTCTCTCTCTCTCTCTCTCTCTCTCTCTCTCTCTCTCTCTCTCTCTCTCTCTCTCTCTCTCTCTCTCTCTCTCTCTCTCTCTCTCTCTCTCTCTCTCTCTCTCTCTCTCTCTCTCTCTCTCTCTCTCTCTCTCTCTCTCTCTCTCTCTCTCTCTCTCTCTCTCTCTCTCTCTCTCTCTCTCTCTCTCTGTGTGTGTGTGTGTGTGTGTGTGTGTGTGTGTGTGTGTGTGTGTGTGTGTGTGTGTGTGTGTGTGTGTGTGTGTGTGTGTGTGTGTTTGTGTATGTGTCCGCACGTGTGTACCACAATGTCTTTCCATATGGGCAAGCTACCAAAAAATGGCTCTGGTAGCCACAGGATATCAGCTGCTGGAAGTTATAGCATCATCCTAAGAATAAATGCAACTGTAGGCAAGCCACACTTACAGTGTGAGCTACGTTGTGCAATTCTGTGTCAGATACATACGCATAACATGCTTACTAATAGAAACACCCATTAGATTTCATCTGCCGGACACAAACTGCCATTAGAAATAGTAAAATGGGACTAGATGGTAGCACACGGCATGATGAAGCTAGTGTCAGATGGATCTGTAAAAGAATCTGTTGAGGTTCTGCTCTTATTGATAATCTTCTATCCTGACAGGATATTGCATGAGAAGATTGCGCGACAGGGCCAGGCATGCTAGGACTGAAATGAAGTTACAATGCACTGTGAAGCCTATTGTGCTTTTGGCACTTGTTATGTTCAATTTCTTTGTAAGCTGTGTGTCTGCTGCTTGGGCAGCACCATTTCAGCCAGCTGGTGAATGATGAGTGCCAATTATTTTCCAGGTAGCAAAAAAACCTCTCACAATTGGCATGTGCACTGACAACAAACTGCAGACTCTGAAGCGTGACTCAGTTGGATTTGAAGCCTTGTGCCACCAATTGTATCTTCATTGGAGCACACTAACTTCACCTCATTCCCTCCTGTTTTTGTTCAAATTCATTACCTTCATCCCCTCCTCACATTCCCCATCAACCCTCACAGCTCTTGAGTCTTACGTCCTCATAACATTTGATAGCTCTCTCCCTCACATGTATCAGGAGCTTAAATCAGGCCAGTGTCTAAGTCATGCACTCCCCCCTCATAGTGATAAAAATCTTGGCTCTTGGTCTCCGGCAAAGTGCCTAGCCCCCTCATAGTGCCTTGGCCCTGCTCTCCAGCCATTGTCCAACCACCACCATCATCACCACCGCAACCTTCTCCACCACATCCTCCACCTACTCCACTACTTTCAACATGGTATCAATTCTATGACGGGCCTGTCAGTCCAATTTATGACCAGTCACCACTGAAAAATACACAGTACATACCGAGTACATCACAAGAGTAGAGGTTGAGGAGTATATTGAGAAACTTCACTAGGTTGTGGACGGAACTCGTTTTGACCTCTACAGAAAGCCATTCTTGATATCATGTGCTCTTGAGGTAAAAGGAAGTTTAAAGGAGCTGGGACTGAACGAATGTATTTACAGGAAAATTTCCACACAAATATAATTGAACATAAGGAAAACACATCATATGTTTCTGCTATAAGACAGGACTACTGGTCATGTTTGTCTTCTTTTGACGAGACATAAAGACGCAAAAAAAGACGATGTCTGTACCGACAGTTTGACCTCCGCTTGCAGGCCTGTCGACACCAGTTTGAGAAACGCTCACACAGCAGTCAAGATGTATATAGGCATCTGTTCCACTATTTCATTCTGCTCGCATCTTTGGTAGTGGACAAAGATCGCCGTCCATGTGCGGATCATGGACGGTGATCTTTATGTCCAATCAATCAAGACTTTTCTTTTACTGAATAAGTCTGCCTAACATATGCGTTCAATCAGGATAACAGCAATAGCCTTCGGTGGATATTTTTACTCTGTTAAACAAAGTTGCAATTCAAGAATAATAGACACGTGTACACATTCTTATCATCTTGAGTAGAGCAAAGTGGACTTGGTTGAGAAAACCACATGGTTTTCCGAAGACTATCTCTCCAGGAAGAATCCCGCATTGCATTTGCTTGAAAAACTAATCATGTTCACAAAAAAACATTTTGAACAAGGTCACATACGATAACGTGTTTTCTCCTTTTCGAGGATTGACTTATGGTGTTCAAGATGGTGTCCAGAAGTGAACAAGTCTGTACCATATTCAATACTTTGCAACGTTCATTCACAGATACATTCTTCCAATACATTTTTGAGATGGAGGGGGGGGGGTGGAGATCGGAGATACTGCTCGACGCATGACATCCCCCCCCCCCCACCCCCAACCC